>JAGTXR010000470.1:0-70048 GCA_022606575.1 Glossosoma conforme
CTAAAAAAAATACGTTGTTAGTTTTACAAACTAATTGTCAATAGAGGAGGTTTATTGGTGCTGAAGACTGTAAGGCCTGTTGTGCGTGTTCTGGAGAATGACTGCCCGTTGGCAGCCTGTGTTAGCGCGCATCTGATGGTTGGTTCGTATATCAGTTTGTATATATTCAAAACTTCACATGCAACACTTTGCCATTCTTAAATTGACAAAAACCACACAATCTTTTTCTCTTCATCCATTATAGTTATTTACCCATCACTCTCCCAATATATCAGCACTCTAATATTGACCTCTTTTTTATAAAGTATTTTTCAAGCCCCATCCTCCCTAATAAGTTGTAATACCTTTGACTGTTTTCTCCAATGAATCATTAATATTCCAGTTTGAAGTAAAGGTTGGCTTCAACCTCAAGAAGAATCTCGGAGAGCAGACATTGTACATGGATCGTGACAATCAGATGAAAGCCATCGAGAAGACATTCGAGGACGCCAAGAAGATCATCGTCAAGCATCACAGCAAACCCGAAGTGGTGCCAGTGGAGATCCTTCTCGTGTTCCCCGACTTCAGCACTTGGCGCTATCCGTGCGCGGAGGTCAGCTTTGACATGGATCCTGCCCCTCGAGACAAGACCGTTGCCGTGCAGACCGAGCAAATGTCTCAAGCTATGATCAGGTATAACATGACATGTCTAACTGAGGCGACAGACAGCGGCAGTGATAGTCTGGCGCCGAAGACCACGTGGTAGCTATCTGAAAAGAACTATCCGCTCACACATGACAGGTAGCGACTGTCAAAATCAAATAAACAAATGGCGCCTATAATACCGCATCTTATAGTTACTTAAAATCTAAAACTTGACTAGCATTTTTATGTATATGCGTGTCAGACGAAAGAACAAAAATAAGAGACAAGAGATTGTAAATTGGGGCTTTTCGGCACCAGCCTGCAAGGGCTATATTGAGTTGATATCAGAAGTACAAGAACACCGCAAATTGCCGTTCACAGTTCTGTAAGCTAAGATTATTTTATGCTTTATCAAAGAACGCTTGTATTCCCTCTTGAGATTTGTTCATATGAGTTTTTTATATTGTGCAAAATTAACTGCGATATGAACTGACGAAATGTAACCGACAAGTTCTGATATTTTTTATTTTATTTCAGAGGTTTGGTGGATAGCAGGAATGAGCCGTTCCTAGGATACTTCCTCCCAACTGAAGAGACTCTTGCTCAGCGCTGGCGAGCTGCGGTCAACGGCCTGCCGTACAGTGGCCAGGCCAAATACGAGTACAAACTGGCGCAAGAATACAATTGCGAATTCAAGAGACAGGCATATGTAAAGGGATATAGCGTCCTCGTAAGTACCAATGTGATAATTATTAAGGCAGTATAAATCCAAGACTTTACTTGGCGCAGCTTCAAGGTGCAGAGCTAAATTGGGACTAAATCTTCTTCTTTGTGTCAGCGACGTCAAATTATTCCTCCCCAGTATCTGGCAACATCGATAGCCCGTGTGTTGCACAGCATTAGGTCTGGGATGTGCAGCTTGTTGAGCACATGGGGCTGGATCTTGGTGGGAGGTCTCCGCAGTCACATGTGACTCTGTGTGACACACAACTGTGACTGTGCACTGATGCAATATGTTGCCCGAGCTGGAGTTTCTCATTTTCAGGGCCGACACGGGAGCATGAAAAGAACCTCCATGCGGTGCCCCCTGGAAATGGAATTTCGGACTTCCTCTTCCGGCCAATATTTTCAACCCAGCGACAACAAAAAGGGAAAAATGCTACAGCTTAAGTCAATATGAAAGAAAAACTATAGTCAAGTATCATATTTTTCGCCATGTCTTTTTTATAAATATCATATCAACAATAAAAAAAATGCAAAAAATGTTCAGTTTTCTTAAGGACTTTTGAATAAAAAGTATGCAATTACACTATTTAGCTGAAATGTATTATTTTGTGAAAGTTTGGAGTCAAGCCATTGATTACATTTAGAATTTTTCAACTGCAAACATACGAATTCTAAATTTATATATATATATCTATATATATATACAGGTAATATTTTTTCTTTGTATGCGGCACACCAGTCATGCTCACGGCACATTGGTGTGCCATGAATAGGTTGCGTAACACTGAGTTAAACAACGGTCTTAATTTGTTTTGTCTAATTTTTTGATTAGGTCTCTCGTGATGGATGTGCTTATTACAATGAGCTGGAGACTCGCATAAAGCTGAGCAGGAGGAGGCAGCCTGATGGGGCAGCACCTGGAGGACCCGGTGGCACACGTCTTGTTGTGAGACATCGACCTTTAAGCAAGGAAGACCATCGCATGCACAGGCTGCGAGAGAAAAAATTAGAACCCCTGCAAGAGGTCATAACCGAACTTCATTTAAATTAGATGGATATGATAAACACTGACTGAGAGAAAACACACTTGACTATGATGCGAAAGATAGTTGACTCAAATCCACTGATGAGATTTCTTCATGGATCATCATCTTCAATAATTCTTGCAATCATTTAAAATAATTGTGAATCAAAACTTAATATTTTTAATTTATTAGTTTTTCAATTAAAATTAATTTAAAATTATAATTATGCAGTTTCACCAAGTATTACCAGTTGATAGATAACCTAACTGTTATTGAAAATGTTAATAATTATATTCTTTTATATAGGATGATGAAGACGACGATGAAGAAGAATAACCTATGGACAAAATAGAACCACAAAGGTAATATATTTTTGTATTTTTTTTTCTTTTTCAAGTTATGCTTTGTTTGGTAATATATGTAATATAATTATATATATTCTTCAAAAATAATTAATAGACTCTATAGACTCTTATGTATTGATTAATAATTGTAATTTTATACGTTACATAAGTCATTTGGCAAATAAAAAATAAAAATACGTTGCAAAACTCTTGTTCGGGTTCAAAGGTGTTCAGAGGAAAATAATGTTTTATTTTGATGTTTTAGGAATTCCCGATCCAGGAGTGAACGTGGCTCCCGCGCTGGATCCAAACAGGGAACCCCGGCTGGATCCAGAACCGGGTCAAGATCCTAGTATGCTTTTATTTCTAAAAGCCATTCTCCATTCCACCATTCTCTAAATTAGAGATTGTTCTCATAATTTTTTACTCGGTGGTCTCTATATTAGAGCAATAGCACCTTATTAATACCACTTATTAATGTTATATTATATAATAAAGCATTGTCCCAAAAATATTTATTTTTTGTTGTTTTGTTGTGTTACATTGGTGAATAGAAATCAAATTATTCCTGAAATTTAAAGTAAAACACATGAAAATAGGCTTATTCTTGCACAATTTTTTTGAATGTCTTAAATTGTTTATTTTTATTGGTAGGTAAATTCTATGCCCTAAACCCCCCTGGTTTATGTCAACCTTTTTTTGCCAAGTGCCCACTTTTGCCTATTTTCATGGTAAAATTTCCCTACCAACCTCGCTATATTTCAATTTCAGTATGTGGGTGGAAAAAATTCTAGAAGGAATGTAAGAGATTTGAAAACGCCCACCGCCCACCACGGGAGCCCGTATCGCCAAATCGGCACCATAATTATTGAAATATTGACAAATTATTCCATAATTTAAAAGGAAAAATAAAATAAAACTGCTTTGAAAAATTGACATTTGTTTTATACAAGTATGACAATTGCAATAATTAATTTTACAAATCTTATGAAAACTATTTTTTTTTCATTATTTCTATTGTTAAGATTCTTCATAAATGTCACACATTTGTGATGTCAGAAGGCAAAGGTGCAAACCAAATTAAAATTAAATATACAGAAAAGCAATTTAAATTGCAAAATTCATCTTTTACCAGAAGGTTCTTAAAAATATACATTTCCATTTTAAGTAATATACATTTCATCAGAGACCTAATAAAATAAAATAATAAAAGATTTAGTATTTTAATTAATTTGTTTATCAATTTTCATTTTTCACCTTTAAAATATTTATGTCACATTAATAGTAAATTACAAAAAAAAAAAAGATTTACAAACTAGCAGTGATTAGAAGTTATCCTCAGTCGATCTTCTTCTTCTTCTCCTTCTTCGTGTCAGTGGCGTCAAATTATTTTTTCCCAATATCTGGCAACATCGATAACTCGTGTGTTGCCCAGCATTAGGTCCTGAGATGTGCAACTTGTTGGGCACATGGAGCAGCATCGTAGGTGTGAGGCGGTCTGCAGGTCTCCACAGTCGCACAATAGTGTCTCTCCCTGTCGAAGCATTCCCCACCGCTCGAGGTTGTCCTTTGTTCTACCAACTCCGGATCTTAATCTGTTTAGGGATTTCTAGGTCGGCCAGTCAAGGCTCTTGCCAGTTGGGAGGCCTTCCTTTGGAGTAATGAAATCCTCTGGTGCGATTTGTTGCCAGAGTTGGAGTCTCTCATTTTCAGGGCCGGATGTGAGAGGTTGTGTGGATTTCAGAAAGCTGCTTCGAGACTTCAATCTTTGTGTTGGGGGTATCTGATTAAACAAGCAGTGGGACGGTTGTTTGATTGCCTTACGCATTTCTTCGGCGCATATGACTTTGCGTCTTATGTTCGGTGGTGCGATACCAGCCAAGGGTATAGTTTAGAAATGGTGTTGGTTTGAGGCAGCCTGTGACGACTCTGCATGCATCATTCAGGGCAGGATCCACTTGATTACAGTGGGCTGATCGACCCCACACTGGTGCCGCATATTCTCCGGCTGAGAAACAAAGTGCTAAAGCTGAGGCGGTCGAAGAAGGGGTGGTTGGGCTCCCAGTGAGTGTTGGTCAGTTTGCGGATGAGGTTGTTCCTTGTTGCAACTTTCTGTTTGGTGTTGCTGCAATGACGCCTGAAGGTGAGGGTGCGATCTAGAGTGACTCCGAGGTATTTTGGATGGTCGCTATGTTCCAGTACTCTACCTTCCCACGTGACACGAAGCTTTCTGTTAGCTTCCCTGTTTCTAAGGTGGGGACAGCAGACTTGTGTCTTTGGTGGGTTAGGTTTGAGATGGTTGGTTTCGTAGTAATGGGACATCTCGTTGAGTCCCTGGCTTAGGATGTCCTCAACTTCTTCAAGATATTGAAATACTGACAATTGGATCTGAAAATCAATTGAATATTTCCAGTAAAGTAAAAACTAAAACGTAAGACTACGGTGTAATGTCACAAATTATAAAGACGATTTATAAAACCAATGCATGCTTTATACAATAAAAAATACGATATAACTGACAGTGAATAGTCCTTGATATCATTTCTTATGTTAGGTTTACTATTTCATGAGTAAAAATACGATTTATAACACTTTTTCTGGCACTTTTGACAGTAGTAATACAAGTGAGTAGTAATACATAAATATATTTAACTAGAGCGAATATTTTTGGGTACCAGTCACTGTGCTGGTTTAACTAAACCAACCCTAACCTTAATCAACTAATGTTTGGTAAGAAAAACGCTGGACTTAACGAAATTTAGATTGGCAAAAAAATATATATGACAATGAATTTTTAGCTGTCAATGTCATCATAAAGATTGTGAAAAACATCATTTTTATTAGAAAAACAGAACATCTAGCAAGTAAGAACGCTACTTAAGTGTATAATCTGTCATTTTGAATACAGCTTTGATCATGAAAGTTCTGGGATTGTCTCCAAAAAGTCAAAAACATTTACGTGGATGTCAAAAAATAATTAGTTGTCAATGTCATCAAAAAAAGTGTGAAAAACATCATTTTTATTAGAAAAACAGAATATCGAGCAAGTAAGAATGCTATTGAAGTGTATAATCTGTCATTTTCAATATGGTTTTGATCATAATATATCTGGGATTGTCTCCAAAAAGTCAAAATCAATTACATAGATGTCAAAAAAAAAATAGCAGTCAAAGTCATCACAAAGATCCTGGAAAACATAATTTTTATAAGAACAACACAACATCTAGCAATTAAGAACGTTACTTAAGATTATAATCTGTCATTTTGAATGAAGCTTTGATCATCAAAAATCTGGGATTGTCTCCTAAAAGTCAAAAACATTTACATAGATGCTATAAAAAATTAGCTGTCAATGTCATCATAAGAAGTGTGAAAAACATCATTTTTATTAGGAAGTCAGAACATCTAGCAATTAGTAACGCTACTTAAGAATATAAGCTTTCATTTAACATGAAGTTTTTCGTATCAAAGAATCGGGATTGTCTCCGTCAGTCAAAAACAAATTCCCCTTAGACAGCGATGTCATTTACAAATTCAACTGTCAGAATGGTATTTGCTACAGTTTCAGATATCACGGACTATTGCCAAACAGGTAAGTGAGCACGAGAAGTCATGCAGACTAAGCCATTCAATGGTGTTTGTCCTTGCAGAGCATTTGGCTGGCACAAGCCATGTTTTCGTTTGAGTCAAATATCTTGCCTCCAATAAAAGTAAAACTTCAACGCTTAATGAAGGAAGGCAATTAAATTAAAATGCATTCCATTAGCATTAACAAGGATGACAAAATGATCCATAAGAAAGCATGGTTTCCACCTCTTGCAAATACAGACCTATAATAGCGATCTTTCCATCTCACATGACATTTGTGGCAATAGGATACCTCAATACAATGACATTCGAAGAGGAATGTTTAGCTAATATCAAAGCTACTAACAGATAGTAGAAACCTACTCAGCTTCTAAAGTAATTAGTGAATACATTGTGTATGTGCTATAATGTGTTTTTTTACAGTTGTGTTTGGAAGGCTCTCGAGTCCTTCACGCTAAAGCCAGTCCCAGTGATGATGAGAGTCCGCAGCTCAGGATCAGCGCCTCTGGAAGGCCTGGTCCTAGTGAAGAGTACGACTTCTCCATGTCTGCTGTGGGGGTACGTCAATTATAATACATAACTGCTCCAAAGATTGAGAATATTAACAAAACTATCAAAAAATGTGTATTTTCTACATTATTATTTCAAATATTTAGTTTTTTCGCCATTTTATTGTGTGTGTGAAATTAATATTAATTAAAAATCTTTACAATCTTCTATGTCGAACCATGCCATGGTCGAACAACACCGAATCTGATTCGATCACCGGTGTTAAGCAACATTGGATGTTTAACGCATTTGGATGGTGAGCTCTTAGGTATACCGAATGTCACTGGTTGGGTGGAGCCATTTCCATAGGACTAAATTGCTCGGTTTTTGGTAGCATCAAGAAAATAATTCGATGTGCATAAAAATATTGATCAACAAATACCCAAATATGTTCCCTTCTTGTCAAACGCATAGATACTTGCTGAGGAAGGTGTCAAGAGCCAAGTATCTAAGTGCAGAGACAACTAAGGGACAATGCATGCATAAGCTACCTGACAGAACTGTATGGTGACAATTTATGTTATAAAACAGGCATGGGAAGAAAATATAATCTGGTACATATTCCTCAATAGCACCAGTAACATCCCAATATAGCATGCTGTTTATTTATTATTATAATGTGTGCACACTACATCACTTCCAAATTTATAATTGAGATCGCTAATCATCTCTAATAGTAAGACAATTTTTCACAAGAAATATTTTCAATACTGCCTCTGACTTTGAACATATTTAATATATATACTCCTAGATAACTTCTTAGATTTTCACGGCCAGATTTGATATTGTGGCTTTTGGGTTTAGCCATGTGTGGCGAATTTCTTTTAATCAAGATTTCGACTGCCATTACAAAAAAACAAATATACATTGAAATCGGTAATAAATGTATATATTTAATTTTTAAATATAAAGCTACAATCCGTGTATATAAAAGTAATCAGTTGCATATTTTAAAAATAAATTTTATTTTATTTTTATTTTTAAATAAATAAAAATAAGTAAACATTGCAAAAAAATATATTTAAACAAAGGTGTTTTGACTTCAATACCTTTGTAGATCTTTATTTTTGTAATCCTCACCACACAATTTGTATATACAGGTAGTTCTCGACTTAAGACGGTTCTACTTACGACCATTCGCACATACGACCAAATTTTTTTTTTTTTTTTAAATCTCCTTTTTTTTAAAATCGCCATTTGCAAAATGCCTCAGTTTACCTACATTAATAAGGCAGAAAAAAGTATGCCAGACTTCAAGGCAATTAAGGATCGTTTTACACTTTTATTGGGTGGCAATATTGCTGGATATAAATTAAAACCATTAATGATTTATCACTCTAAAAAGCCGAGAGCCCTCAAAGGAATCAATATCGATATGTTACCACAATATTACTGCTCTTACAAAAAAGGGTGGATGACAAAAATTATTTTTGAAGGCTGGTTTTTCAATTTATTTATTCCAGAAGTAAAACAATTTTGTTTTCCGAAAGGAATTCTATTCAATATACTTTTAAGATTAGACAATGCACCAGGACTTCTACCACATATCGAAAATTTACATCCTAACGTTAAAATCGTGTATTTACGCCCTAATACCATCAGTATTTTGCCTATTATATCTAAGGGTTGGCTAAAAAAAATGTTTTGGAATCTCCAAAAAAATTGTGTTAAAAGAAATGGAAGCAGCGTTCTTCAAATTGACCAAGTAATGCAAAAATTTGCAAAAATGGATTCGGACAAGGAATGATTTTTGAATATAAGCCGCCGTATTCAGGAAGATCTTGCTTGCTACAAAGAAATATACAGGGAATAAAAACAACAAACAACTCAACTAAAATTAGATGTTTTTTAAAAAGACTACTACTGCTTCATCTTCCACTACTGTTGATGAGCCAATGGATTGTACTTATATAATTACAGATGAAAGATATATAATATTAATGAAGTTAATATATTATTTTGTAAAAATAAATAACAATTAAAAGAAAATACACACGTTTTATTTTATTGTAAGTCGAGGACAACCTGTATTGTCACTCTCTTCGGAATTAGATTGTGCTATCCAAATAAATTGATTTTATTGGTCGCTAAAATATACATAATTGTTAACTTATTTCGATTTTTATAGTGTATTGTGAACAAACCCTTCAAAATAAATAATATCCAAGTGAAGAAGAAATAAATAATATATTTGTGGGAAGTGAGGATGAGGAGGTTATAGAAGATCTCGATGATTTGGTGTTTCATATGAATGATTCTTCGGAAGAGGAAGAGGCATCTCAACTCACTCTCACATGTATGCAACAAAATTAACTCACTTTTCAAAGGGTTAACAGTAAATTAAAACAAAAACAAAAAAGTTTCACAAAGTAGCAGTGGTTAGAAGTTATCCTCAGTTGATAACAGAGCCTGACATAAATACACACTATAGTAGAGCATTCAAACAACAAATACTTGTAGTAATCATTTTAAATACATTTATTTGCATTCCAAAAATTAAAGTTTTTTTTTCCATTCATCACATTTAAAATGGATTATTTAATTGATTTTTCACATTACAAATTCAATGTCAGTATAAATAGTACAGATATATAGTATAGATAGTACAAAATGAAAATATCAATGTTTATAAAATACTAATTGCCATAAAGCATTTGGAATTACAAACGTGTATTAACACATTGTTTACGGGCAATGTTTATGCTGATTGCCGCCTGTTTTGGGCGATATTTGGGTTCGCGCGCGAGTTTAACATTTTTTAAAAATCTAGAATTTTTGAAATATCTGCGATAATTGAGTGAAATTTTAAATGTAACTTACCTTATTGTGCAGCAATGATAAAATGATGATAAACAAACACAAAAACACGGCCTTTAAAGTAACACTTTGGAAGTTTGATTTTTATACAAACACAGAATTGTTATATCAAATTATTATACTTTACTATGAAATCAATATCACTATTTAACACTAGATAACACTATTTAAAAATAATTATGTCAAAATTACTAATACTGTTCAAGAACCTCTGTGAAGAGCCACATCACTAAATTGATTCTATTCCCACTATCACTGGAATCACGCGCATCATCACATCTGCAATGAATAGTCTTTCTGTATCACTATTAGGGGAACAATAAGATAAATTGTCCACAAACAATTCATCCTCGATTTATTCCCATCTGGAGAAAACATTGTGACAAGGACCAAACCTTTACATAAACACTAATATTTTGTGTGAACAATTGTTGTGCATTAAAGGTCAAAAAAATTATGAAGCCAATGAGAACAGCAACAAGGTTTCTTCGAGCACACAAAAAATTGTATATTTTTAGACATTTTTTTGCATAAAGCGTAGTAAATACAAATTTGTGAGTGAAATGTATAGTTTGAAGTAAGATATATCATTTAGCAACAAAATTTGTTATTATGCAGCACGTATTATTACGTTACCCGACTTCCACCACCAGACAGTGAAAAACGTAATAATACGTCTCCCGACAACAATGTGTTAAAACAAAGCAACTATAAATATGTTAAGTATGAGTTGTCCTCGAATAACCTATGAAAAACTTACCAATGAACAAAAAACATGCAGCAATAATAATGCGATGGACATTTTCTCCCTTCATTGTTTTTATATTATTCAGTTGAAACATTTTTTTCATACTTGTAGATACAGATATGTACACATTTATCAAATGTCATTAGAGAAATGGGAAATTAATATACGTTTGATTCAAAATTACATAAAAATGGATATCTAAAATTATTATTATTTAATGGTTATTTCTTTCTTACATTAATCACATTTATTTGCGCATGTACTTCGCATTTATGGCAAAAGTCTACAAATATATTTCTGTAATTATTTTATTTTCCCAATCAAGAACAGTGAGATGTTAACAATTACGAATTTAACAAAAGTCAGACATGGTTGTAGACAGAAACCGGTAACAGTACATAACGCAGATGAGAATAGAAACAATATGAATTATAATTTTTGTATGTATTAAATAAAATATTATCATTTATGAAATTAATGATATTATTCGTAATTACTTTTAATGTTATAAATATAATGTTAGGAGTGTATACTCCAAAATTAAAAGGTGCATTTATTTAAAATCTTGTTCCATTAGCACAAAACTACTAGAAAATTTAAGACACTCATTCGTCAAAGAATGAATATGAAAAGCAAATGTTTGAGTTGCCAATTCTCAGTCGATGTATAAAGAAAAAATGCAATAATGATGCAATAGATTTTCTGCTGCCTCGTTTGGTCTTTTAAAAAATCATAGTGTTTGGTGAGATTGAAGATAAATTTAAATATTAAAATGAAAAATTAACGCATTAAGCAAATGTTTTTTAAACATTATGCGGATTTATCATAGAATAGTAAAAATATGTTAATCAGTTTATTTATTTTGCTTCACCTATCAGATGTATCATATAGAGCAGAGCTCCGCAACCTTTTCTCATCTACGGCACACCAAAGTACTTCTTTGGATTCTACGGCACACCAAAGTTCTCACCTTGAATACCGCTGCACACCAAAAGCCAAAAATAGATATTAATTTGATCAATTTCACTTTTTTATAATTTCATTTAGAACTTAATAAAGCAAGTACCTCATTGTTATTTAGCCTTCAGAAATAAGCGCGCGTGGAGATACACTCAGATCGGCTAGAGCAAATAGAAGCACCTTGCGGCTGACGGGAGGTAGTCCTAGCACGGTCTTTGGCAATCGGGCTTTCAGCTACGCTGCGCCAATGGCCTGGAACTCACTACCGGAAAGCATAAGAGAGCTTAAAGCGGAGGCATCCTTCAGAAGCAGACTCAAGACCCACCTTTTTACTCAGAGAGGCAAAGAAGCGCTTTTGGAATGATCATTCGGTCATAAAAGAGTGCTATACAAATACTTATATAATAATAATAAATAATTGTATGTCTACATAAATAGGCAATAGGGGCTGGGAGCTTGAGGACCGCTGTACAATTATTTATTTATAATATTGCCTTATTTGATCGCGGCACACCTGTATCGGCTTACGGCACACCAGTGTGCCACAGCACACCGGTTATGGAGCACTGATAGACAAGTAGTTGACAAAAAATATATAAATAGTTACACAGTGAATGTATATTTTTTCTCACCGATATAAAATATTGCAATAATTTCGCACACATCATTGATTATAATTTTTAATTTTATGTTAATAAATTGTAGTGTGCATCACAAATAATAAAAAATACGCATTTCTACTAATATTGGGTGTGATATAAATGGATGGACGATAAACATCCAACCATTCACAGGTGTTAAATGAAGAAATTGGTCTCATTTGTGTGTTGCCAGGTGTGTGTAGTCTAATGACATTGGTTCATCAGCAGTGCATTCATCCTCACCCAGATTGATGGTGTTTATTATATGAATCTTGTTACTTTTTGAGATTGGTACTTCATAGATTTTTCATGAATATACAGATTATTGTGATACAGATTATTGTGAACAAATCTTCTCTCTGACAGGCTGGAAAGTGGGACATCAAAAGAGACTAAGATAAGGTAATAAATAAAATAAAAAAACAGGAAACTAGTTTCTATAGATTTTTAATAAATTTGTGACTGAAATTTTATTACAATATATTTTAGAGACAAAAACACTTTTTAATTTTTCAATTTATACAAAATAAACACACTATTCTCTGCTTTCATCTCAATGATTAATCATTTTACACAGCTATAGTTATTATTTTACAAACTACATCCTATATACATGTTATCACTAAAACTAATGGAAAATAAAAACAGTTTAAAAATGTTTGTAAAAATAAATCGTTCCTTCTGTAAAATTACGCAGCCAATAACAAATATATATAAATAAGATTGCAAAGTTATTGTTTTTATTGTATTTGATAAATTTGACTCTTATTCGGTACACACACATATATATAGAGAGTACATTCTTCTAGTAGGACTTTTGCTGTCTATATAGGAGTGTATTTTTTGCAGAAAATTTCTTGAATTTTTTAACATGACTACTTACTACATACATATGGTCCTAGCTTTTGTTTCAGGACGCACGTTTACAAGGGCTCTCCGTTGAGCAGTTTCTTGTCAAACAGGAACTCTCCAAGTGCTCCGTGGCTGGCCGTCATGTGCCCGAGGACCGCTGCCTTCCCTGCCAAGTCTCTTTGTCCCTTGTATTGCTCCTCCAGGAATTCTCCCGTCAGGTAATCCACCAGCTGTAAAAAAAATTAGAAAAACCCATGTTATGAAAATAAAGTAATTCCGTTTTTACATTTTTACATTTTATTTAACAAAACCGTAGTTCCAAGTGTACAAAGATAACCATAGGATAATATAAAAGTAAAAATAATCATAAAAGAAACAAAGAGCAAATAGGAGTACAATACCATCAACAAAAGGAATGTAAGAATGGGATCGAGGTGTGCTGGTAGGCCTTTTAGAAGAGCCATAGCAGTTATACTAAATAGAGTACTCAAAGTACCACCTGGGATGGAAACAATGAATGGCTACGAGCAAGGGTGGATCTATCCGGAGCGTAGAAATGAAAGCTTTCAAGAATCCCAGGGTTTTGAATTGCACCCCAAAAAAGGAGTGTTTGAGAGCAGCAATTTTTCTATGGGACTCTTATAAGTAGAAAGAAAGCATCTCCGATACTACTTTTTTACAAAAGTCTATTTGCATTTCTGAAATTTTTGAAGATCAATAAAAAAACGTAAAAACATGAACCGCCATAGCATTTCTTTGACACAATATAAAAGTGACCTATTTTTTTTACAAAAAAAAATTAAAATAGACACTCACGTGATAGTCATTGTTAGGCTCCTTGGACTTGTCGTCTCCTGGTGCAGACTCGCAGCTGGCAATCAGCCTGCGAATGCTCTCGGTCACCGCGGTCTCGAGCTGCAGAGCGTACTGCAGAGCACACTGAGCCTTCTTGAATTCCAGGCTCCAGGTCCTGGCTGTCCTCTCGGTCCTCTCCCCGGCCTTGTCGTCAGTATAGGTCTTCACGGCGCACCTCCTGACAGACTCGTTGTCGTTCTGGCAGAGCTTGACCTCTGCGGGCCCCTCGCAGGTCAGGGGCGGCATGCGGATCACCTCCCCCAGCCGCCGCGTCTCCCCGCGCATCAGCAAGTACTCCATCAGCTTCATGCCGTGCTCGCGCTCCTCGCCTGCAGCATCAAAGAACATCTTGGCAAAGCCAGGACGGTTCACCTGAAAAAATGATTAACGACAGTAATTGTTGTGAAAAAATATTTCCATTATAGAAACCCATTTCTATAAATATTTATACAATAATTACAAATCATTAACATTGAATGTATCTTAAATCTATTACATACTTATACATATGAATACAATAAAGATTACAAAAAATTAAATACATATTTAAAGTATAATGAAATGCAACAAGTTCTGAAGTGTTTAATCTGCCCAATTAGGTGTAACCTGTTTTAGCACAAACTCCTATTTGAATGCGATCAAAAACTGACAAAGAGCTTCAGGTGTTAAGCAGTTACCGTGTCCCTAGAGAAGTACGCCCCCATGGCCAGGTACTGCATGGATGCCTCCAGCTCTGTCTGTATCTGCGCGCGAGTGGCCGCAGTGCAATTGTTCTCAACCATTGTGACCCACTCCTTGGGCACGGCCGGCTCCTTCAGGGAACCTGGGGATCACACAAAAACTATAGTAACCCATTCAACATGCATATGACGTCTGTAGGGATCTAACCGTTGTAATGTTCAAAGTTAACTGAATATGAAATCTATTGATTCCTGCGAAAACTACATGTAACAAGTGATATATTTGGTAAACGGAAAATATATATTAACATCTAAATTAATTGTCTAAAAATCAATTAACAAATCAACCATAAGGTGCCTCGGTCAAAACGTTAATACAAGAATGACTTCGAATCAAAGAGTTTTGTAGACAAATTCATTTTATTTGGTCACTATGTCTCTCTATTTTTTTTCCTTTTGTAATAAAAAAAAAGATACTAGTTTTCTCATAAATATTATTTATTGTAATCATTATTATTTCAAAATACATGTGACTAATTATCCTGATTAAGCAACTGCAATACAATATGGAATATCTTATTTCTGCATATTGTGCTTGTTCTGCCACGTGACACATATTGTATGTCAAAGTTCAATCTGGAAAATATTTACAATAGAGATAACAAAACAGCCTCTAATCTCTTACAGTGAGTCAAAACACATCAACTAGTTGCAACATATTAAATAATTTACGTTCTAAATTATCTTATAAAATGGCTTTGTCACAAACAAAAGCACAAAGAAAAATATCAGTAATCAAGTATAAGCATCATTTGCCAGATTTTACAAGTCAAGACATTGCTTAATTTTCAGGAACACAAAATATAGGTAATCTATAATAATTCGATGGATATATGTTAACTTTCTAATGCTAGTTGTGTAAGTTTGATATCAGTTTGTTAATCAAACTAGGTGATATGCAAGAGCTATCCAATCATTCAGCAGTTCTTCGCGTGGCTCTATTATAATATGAGGCATCAGTCACACACCATTGTAAGGTCATCATAAGGTGCAAAGGATGTTTGGTTACAATGTAGTAAGCTCAAGTGAGTATGTGACATATTTATTTCATCGATTGCATCTAGCTTGTCAAGATTATTTCTGTTTGATTAGATGTGCGTGCGATACAGACCATCGAGTGAGATTTTTCTGATAAGATATAAATAAACGTGTCTACTATTAATTGGAATAACAAATCTGATAAGGTTATTAATTTTTGGAGACATCTAATTTAAAGAGTAAAAATTGATGTCGGATAAGATGTTTGAATGCGATAGCAAACATCGTTGGCCGATGAGAATATTCCTGAAACAGGTAATAATAAATGTAATTGGCGTGTGATTAGATTTGTTTTGTGATAGCTTCATAAAGAGTATATGTTTATCAGTTTGACATTACAAATAAGCTTTCTATAAGTAACTTATTAATTAACAATGTACTGTTGCTAAGCAGAAATATCTTTCAATATTTACCACATCCCCGGCGCTTGTTATTCTTTTAGTCTTTTTGAAGAAAGCTTATGTTTTGTATTCATAAGTATTTTGTGTTATAGATTATGGAATATTGAAAACATATTCTATCGCAAAATGAATTATATAAATTGTAATAAATAAGATTTTATCACTTTTTATATTTTAGTAATGAATATTATAGGAAATAAATATCAAAAGAATATTTATAAGTTTCAAAGTAAACGAAGTGGTAGAGTGCTTCAATGTAAACTATTGTGATCCACTAAAATGAAATCTCACAGGAGAGTGATTTATCTTTAACTTTGTCTGGTATAAATTCAAAGTTTTCAAAATAATGATATAAAAAATTCAGACAAAAGACATACTTACAGCGGATAAAATCAATTATAAACCTGTCTTCTGTTAAATTGCATTTTATGTCTTAGTTTACATAAGAGGCAATGATATGCTACAGAGGTATAACATGCACACCCATACAGTGGTGGAGACATCTTATAGGAGAATTCTATAACACATTCATTATGAGGATATATATCTAGCATATATATATATGCTATATATCTAGCATATATATATATATATATATATATATATATATATATATATATATATATATATATGCTATATATCTAGCATATATATATATATATGCTATATTTGTCGCATGACAATAGAGCATCTATTATAGTCTATCCAGTGTATGAAGAAACCTATGACACATTTATTGCCCCTTGTAAAAGGGATGAGGCAAAAATATTTATTTCGATTAGGTTGATTTTTTTTCTCTTCTTCTTCGAAAAAAAATCGAATTTGAATTCGAAGTGAATCGTATATAAACATCTCAATTATTATATTTATTGTTAGTATTGTTAAAGTTGTTTCATTGAATTATATTTTTGTGTTTTTACAATGCCGAAGAGACAGAAAAGAACTATTCTCAGCAGTGAATCACGTGAATATGTCAAATGCCGTTTGCGTGATTATTTTCATCGAGAAAATAAATGTCTTCTGGCGTTTAAGTCAGTTAAAACGACAGAATATCACAAAGAGATGAATTTTGATAATTTCAGACAGTGGTTTATGACCTTATTGTCAAATTTACATGAGCCTCACGCCATAATAATGGACAACGCCTCGCACCATTCTGTCCAAATCAACAAAGTTCCTACCACGGCAAAACAATAAAAATGAAATTATAAGTTGGCTTCGTGAGAAAGGAGTGCCAAGTAATGAGGCAATGTTAAAAAATGAGCTGCTCCGATTGGTTAATTTGTATAAACCTCCAACACCAACATATGTATTGGACGAACTGGCCAAAAAGTGGTGGACAAAACAAAAAGAGAATATTATGCAGATTGGGATCGCGATGGACGATTTGACAATTTAAGTGAACAGAACCTGATTATAAATGTGTGTGAAAGTTGTAGTTCTGATTCCGATAGTGACGAAGACAATTTAGAATGTACTGCTTTATCGGATTCCGACTAAAATATGTGTTTTTAAGGTTATGTGCTAATATTTATCTCTACACTCGCTTTTCTTCATAATTTTCATATTACTAATATTATTATTTATAGTTTGTTTTACATGTCTCTTAAAACCTGTTAATATTCACTTATAATTGATAATAATTCTAATATTTAATTTTAGTAGGTATTTACAAAAACAATCGAAAATCCGATTATCTATACCCCAACACTGGTTTACGCAGTAATGTGACATGGGCTTCTACGTGCGTCAGATATTATAGTATTATAGTTACAAATTGGAGTATTTTTTTAATTTGTAACAATATGTATATGTTTTTTATTATTTTGTTTTTATTGTGATATATTTAGCTAAATAACTTATTATATACAAGAAGAGAGGCTTTTGTTTATGTTCATAAAATTATTATAGGTAGTGAACGTTTTTACAACGTTATATCGGACGATATTTAGCACAGGGCAATAAATGTGTCATAGGGTTCTTCATACACTGGATGGACTAAAGTGCAGGAATTAAACCCTGGCAAACTGCTACCAAATATAATTTTACATTATAACAAGGCAACATTTTGTAATATATTCTGGAATACATTAATGAGATTATTGAAAACTTATCAAGGTTTAATTCCTATTTTTTTTTAATTTTAATCATTTATGTACACAACTGTATTGGTAATAAGTTATTCATGTTGAGTAATGATTTATAATATCAACCAATGCTTTATAGAAGCACATCTATGATTAAACTGATGAATAGACGTCCCGAAGGTCATTACTCATTGTTAGATTTGCCTTATCTAATGTTAAAATGCCGTTATTCACACTTTTCTACCAATTTGACAGTTATGATACTGTTCTACACAATGACATTTAAAAGTAGAATAATATTTTAGAGAAACAAGTGACTCTTTAATTAAACATAATAATGTAAAAAAATAGTTCCTATGCAAAGATATCATTTTGTCTTAAATAAATTAGCCATCACAGGAATGAGAAAACAGTTTTTAAATTTAAAATAACAAAAAACGTTACCAATGGATACGGAAATGGCGTCATTAATAAAATTGTTGTTTATTTTTTAATTTAATACATAGAGGTGGGTGGTGAAATATGAAGTTTGTAAGAAACTGTTGACATGACATGTCTATTTTATGTGATAATATAATTGTCATTTAAAGCTAACAAGCTCTTTATCTCTCAGAAATTAAGGTCGGTTTGAAAAGATGGTGCTGGAATAACGCCCAAGTACCGGCAAATATTGATTAAATTCGGCTGGGTAGAATAACGACATCTCACTCTATATCTCCTTATGTCCTCTACGTGAAGTAAATAACCACAACAAGACGTAAATAATTGCATTATACTTACATACTGTAGCCTGGTTGGCCGCAACGCACCCGACAGCCAGAAGAGCGAAAATTGAAAGAATTGCAAAATTCATTTTGGAAAATTTCAAATTTTTTATTGTTTATCGAACTGCGATGTTGTTTTGATTGACGTAGGAAATAATTCTAATTTTAAAAAAAGAAAAAATATTCAATATGGCGGCCTCGGTTCAGCCTTTGCTCACACTGGGGCAGAAGGCGATCGAGGTGTGATGATCGAACGAGTTTAACGAGGTAATGAGCGGGCTTTCAGCCTGCTAAAGGCTTTTATGCGCAGTTGTATAGCTTGACAGTATCAGTGTCAGTGTCCAACTAACTTGTCGAGCTGAGAGATCGCGACTGGATGTCGGACTTTGTCAATCCATTATTTGTCGAATAACCCAGTGCTTCTAAATTAGTTTATTATTTTCTTAAATAATTATTTCAAATATATATTATAATTTTTATTTTAAGCCTCACATGATTCATTAACTTTCTTAAATATTTATATAAATATGTATATATATATATATTACTTTAGTTGTTGATGAAAAAACCTCCCGACAGAAAAGAAAATCATCAAATAGTTGTAAGTCATATTTATATCTTACCAAAACCATTAATTCTGCGCAATTTGTAATAAAAGTTATTTCTTCGAGCTGTATAGCCAAAAAATACTATTTTTTATTCATAATAATAATTTATTTTTTATCTGTCATGCATTCAATTCTCCTTTTGAACGTATTATTTGATCAATTAATAGACTTTAGTGATTTTGCAATATTATGTTGAGATATACTTTTTATAATTGTTTTATTTTTTACGGCTAATGGTGTTGCTCCCGATGCAAGTATGTATACTTAAATATTTTGTGTTTAAGTTTGGGAAGCTCGAGACTAACCGAAGTGAAGTTGGCCGCGTAGAGTCGTCGGACGCATGGTCATTCATTCGTTTGCCAGGACCGTTCCCTCGACTGGAGCATGTGGACACCACTAGCAGCCACCACACATCTCTGTCAGCTGCCTTGGTCCTCACCTCAGTTGTGCATTGTCAACTCTTCTCAAGTCGTCTTTGCACCCGTTACACTTTTATATGAATACATTATGTTTACTAAGGCAATTTAGCTGACTTTTTCTTTTAAAATATTGGAAAATATCTCGGGCATGTTCACAATAATCAATGTAAGTTTCATTGAAGTCGGTTAAACAGTAAAGGAACGCATATTCCAATTGCAGTTAAGTTCCCATTCTCGTATTTTATAAATAAAGACAAACATCGATTTATATAATATTTATAAATATACAAACCGCATTGGTAATATGTATTGAAACTTGAATAAATAATAACTGACGAATGAGTGATGGCGTATGGACTTCCATAAGGATTTATGTGTTTCTCATTCCTATATTGCTGTATTTGTTTTTGGATGTTTATTTTTCGCAGCAAGTCGGTTGGAAGCCAAACTTTCACTTGGAGATTGGCATATTTAAAGTTGGTAGATTGGATTCTAGTTTAGTTACGGCAATACGCTCCAGGATTTTGCCAAGGACTGGCAGAAGAGTGATTGGACGATATGTTTTAGGGTCGGTGAAGGGTTTAATGCTGGGTTTTGGAATGACTGTCACAAGGCCTACCATCCTGCAGTAGGGAAAGGCCCTTTAAGGATATGATCCTTCATTAGCTTAAGGTTAAGTCTATATTTAATCATGTCCCTAGTTTTTTTTTTCTTTTTCCGGTTACTTGGTTTTCCACATTCAGAGCCAACTGCATAAATAAAGATTGACGTTGTACGACCTTGGCTTATGTTTCTCGTCACTCTCGTTTTGGAGTGTCTATGCACAGTCTATCTCCTTTTGTTTATTTTCTTTCGTTCCCTTAGAATAATAATATAAACTATTAAATCTCAATCTCGCTGTTTCACTTTGGTTAAAGCATAATACTAAAAAATACAAAATAAATATTTAGCGTATGTAAAACTACCATACATTCTTGTACTATGATTAGCGAATGTCATGAACTGCGACTTCTGGTTCAATGCGGCGTAAATAGGTGTTACTTTGTCAGTGTTCTGTAAATATTACGCTTACATTTTCAAATAATCTTACACTTAAAAAAATATGTTCTTAATAAAGTATACTCGTATTTATGTAGATAAGTAATACATTACGAATCAATTTTTTTTTTTTTTTTTTTTTTTTTAAATTAATTCTACAATTATAAGTAATGGTCTAACAACGGCCAATAACTACATCGATTATCAAATCGAGGAAACATTAGGCGAGTGTCGTATTTGAATATGTAACCCACATATCTCCTTTTGGATAGACCCGGCACTTTGGACCAGTCCTTGGAATTATTGGGTGAGTTATTCCACCTTCTATAATAGTGAAAATTATCGAACTCTCAAATGTGTTTCCGATACTACTTCAACTTCCTTTTTCAGCCTCCAGATATCGGCCGTGTAGGAAGTATGCGAAAAATAGTTGTTTATTAATCAGCTTTTCCTATGAGGAAGGATGGTTAGACCGATGGTTTTGAGACCTGGTCAATAAGTTCTCACGAGAAGCTTAACTGGAATTTTTATTTACATAATAAAATAAGCAGATGAGTAATAATAATTTTGCTGGCGAATAAAGCGCAGCGGGAAAAACGTTTGCTTTACAAGCCGAATGTCGTGGGTTCGATCCCCGACAGAGATTAAGAAAGATAAAAATACTTTCAAACGATTTCTGCGCTCCCCCGGTTGGTATAAATTTGATCCCTAGCCCGTAAAATGCCAGTCACAGCCTATTAATCAAAATTGGTGGTAGATCAAAGTCGTCCTGTGAAGACCACCCATTTCATGAATGATGCGTGAATATCGGCCTGTAGTCTATGGCGTTGGCGATCAACTATCCATATGCAGCGCATATCCATATGTGAAATGGTAAGCGTTATAGGATCCACAGATGAAAAAAATTCAGAATCACTATCGTCATTTGTCGGTATTCTCCTGTATGGGTATACTTAATATGATGAAACATGTCGTAATGTTGATTGCTTCGCCACCGTTTTACGTCGCTTGGTCCAATCAGTACTCTACTGCGCACAAGTGCCCCGCGCATGCGTCAGCGTCACGTGACCCAGTTCCAGTCCAACAACGACATCGGTGAATAAATACAGCGACGGGTAAATTCCTCACATGTAGGGGAAAATATTAATTATTACATATTGGGAAAAATTATGAGAAACTGATCACAAAGTATATTGTTTTATAGAAAAATATTATTCCAAAGCACAAGCTTAAAGTTAGTTATTTAAGCAGTTTAAGTCGTTCAATCAGGACGGCCGCACACTGCATGAGTAAATAATATATTGTATTTTTGAAAGGATGAAGAGTTTATACACCTGTTCGATTTTTCTATCGATAATTAATGGTGCAATACCATAATTACAATGCCTTAAATAAATGTTCACGTATAAACATGTATAATACTGAATGTTTTTGATATGTTTTTTGGAGTAATCTAGCTTTGAAGCTAGATTACTTTTTTTTTTTTAAATTCTACTTTTTCTTGAAACTGTAATTATATCCGTAATTTCGGTCGGTCATTTATTAATTCTAATTATATGCAATGCATATTTATGTATTGAGTTTTCATTGTATGGATTTTTGATATTTTAGCTGCGTCATCTCAAAATACTTGATTTCTTTGTGAAGTACAACGTCGCTGTCATTCGCGCAAAGTTCAAACTTCACAGAGAACCTCAACACCACGACATATTGATAAAGTAATGATCATGGTTAACGATAATACAATAATATTGTGATACGTATTTGAACCGACATCACTCTTCTAGAAGCTTCTATCGCGTGACGGTCCGCGCCTTCTGTGCCAGTGAGTACAAAGGCAAACGCCTCACGGAAAACAATATATTACAAAAATATTCGTCTCGATAATAAATTGAAAACATTTCTGCATAAAATTCAACTGAAGATTTTTCAAAGGTGAGCGAATTTTATTCTCATTTCAATTCTGTTAAGGTAATAAGGTGACGTTATATTTTTGTTTTGATTACTGCTTTTGGCCGGGGAGTATGGTTTTCACGAAATATTTCTACTATTACGATTCTCTTCCACTTGACATTCCGTATATCATTGTCATCGTTATTCTCCTGCATCTGGGGAACATGTCTCAGCCAGGTACACCTTCTCTTTCCAACTAGAATAGAAAACTGTCTGGTATATTCCCAATTATCTTCTTATTGTGTAAAGAAATTCCAATAATATCTAAAACAATCAATAACATCTAAAATATTATTAAATAATTTAATATATCTTTTTTTTGCTTGCATATAAAAACAATGAATACAATATCATCCCTAAATTCAAAAATAATAACTTATTTGGTTTTCACAGCCAGATTTGATATTGTGGTTCTTAGGTTTAGCCATGTGTGGCGAATTACTAATTTCCAATATTTCGACCGCCATTGCAGGGGTCTTCTTCATGGCTGATGACTTAGTCCACTGATTCGTCACACACGGCCAAACCCAAAAGCCACAATATCAAAAATAATAGTTGCAAATACTCGTTTTTGAAAGAAGATATCAATACGGATGTAAATTTATTGAAAAATTAATACATAAGAGCATAAATAGTTACTAGACAGTGCATAAAGTTGTTTTCTGGAAATGCTTCACAATATAATTAAATACACACATAATTATAACATTAATTTATTTGATTTTATGAATATAGAATCTAATAAAATTATGAAACTAGTAAAAAAATCAATGTTAATTCAGAAATCGAAAGCCTCTTTTTTGTTACTGACCTTATTTTATTAGGCTTTTTATGATTTTTCTCGTTTTTTTATTATTCCATTGCTCAAATATTGAATTTTCTTGTATTAGTACTTTAGCTGCACAAGGTCGTTTCAATGTTATGTAATTATAACTGCTACATAATTTAATTGAAAGTTAAGATTTATAATATTGACTGATCATTTTTAGTGAATCTTATTAATATTGCCTTTTAATTATACTTGTTTAATTCATTAAATTCTCTTAGGTTAATTAAAAATTAATACAAAATAATTCTGAATATCGAATGTGTTTGTCCTTTATGCATTCCTTAATCATTTATCAGATCGATTTAACAAAATATTGCTTTTATGCCAGCGAAGAAGAGTGGATCATTTTTTTTTACAAAAAAACAAACATTAGTGTCATTGTTATAAAGTCATGTTGTGGTCACATCCTCCATGGGCCTCTCTATGTCGTATTTAGAGATATATATATTTTTGTATTCCTTTTCTTGTGATTGAATGCAGCCAATCAGGATCTAACCTAACTAAGAGCATTTAGCGCATTTGCACAAAAACAGAATAACATCACACGCCTTGTATTGATATTTTGAATAACAATCTGTGCTTTTTTTGTTATTGCGACGTTTGCACCAAGTTGTGACCTGACTGATAACATTAAAATTGTGTTTTATTATCAGTTGAAACGTAAAAGCTATTAATTTCCTCCTTCCTACAATCTGGATCTCTTCAAGAAACAGATAAATATACACCTGCAATCTCCCCAAGCCACACACACACACAAACACGACACACGTTTCTCGCATGCAGCGTCCAGCCTCCCTAGCTGAGCGTCATAGAGTGCACTGGTCTTGACCGGGTGTGCTCTTCAAAAAAAATAATGCGGTTTTATCCGCTCTCCTGTCAGACCATGTAACCAAACTCAGACAATCAAGAATTGCTAGAAGTGTTAGCTAAACTTTCAAGTAAATGTGGATAAGAGGCGAAAACAATTGACTGGCGTTTGAAAAGACGCAGGCTCGATCCTTGATAAAAGAAGAAGTAAATATGATATATAATCATTTTATCTGTTAGTGTGGAGTCTGATTCTAGATCCGTGAAACCGCTCTGTAGTCTTATGTTTATGGCGGATCAACACTTTAAGCACACCCTTGATCTCTTTGATGATTTTGTAAAATTATTACATTATTACACATAAGTTAAACCCAATTCAGGGAGAGAATGTTTTATTCGTAGAAATACTGTTGACCAAGACTTTAAAATTTGTAAATTAATAAATAAATCAAATTATTTTTATCTCACGCCCTGGAGGCTATTCAGAACTCCACCAGGATGAAAGATACTCAGTATGATTAATATTAATGCATACAAATGTTTATAATGTAAGTAATGCATTATTCATATCATTATTCATCTAATTGACTCATAAACTGAATGCATGAAGAGATGTCATTGAGGCAAGTCATATCAACACTTGCCGAGAGGCACGTGTTGATATGACTTGCATCTTATATAAAATACTGCCCTCCCTTATTACACTATTTCATAACAACTTATCTTTTCATATTTGCTCGCTAGATGGTCACTACAAATTGCTGTCACGCAGTTCCGCCATTGTCCTTGCTTGGTCCTTGTAATCTCTGCACCCATAGTTCCCCTGAATACATCTTTTATAGACCAGTATTTTTCCTCACGTTTCTACGCGTCATAAAATAAAACATTTGTTTATTTGTTTAAGGAAAGCCTTAAACCTCCGTTGCCTCTCTTTCATGATCTTTAATCTGCCTACTCCCATTTTAGATTTTACAATAATCTTGAGATTTGTGTTACAACAAATCCCATAAGCATCTTCTATGTGTAACTAAACAGCAAGGAGACTTATTAAAACCACCATCTTAATGTTAACAATAACAGTTTAGAATTGTTTTATATTTTTAACAAATTGACATGTTGTTACTGACACATCAGAAATGTTTATTTCTAATCTAACTTATTGACACTTGATAGTGCATGGGATGTTGCGCCATATACTAACTTTCTAATCAGCCATCACACCCGCACATATATATATATATATATATATATTTATATTACATATATATATATTATAGTCACATGATAGTGGGAATTTCCACAGAACATTATCAGTCTGACAAAACAACAAAATGGGCGACTGTGCCAATTACTCACTATGTAACAATATGTTTTTATTTTATGTACAAACGTAAACGCTTTTATATTTATTACTTATGGATATACACGAGTATATGGTGTACAATCTACATTATTTACATATATCTGATATCCCTGGGTTGGTGTGAAATGGATCTGTTATCCTTAAAATACTGAATATCAATCTAAATTAGTATAGACACATGTAGTCAATGAAGCCATTTGGATTAGCACGAGTATTGCAAAGCTGTCCTTTAAAAATGACATGCGTAATATAATTCACAGATGAGATCTTTCCATTGCCTTCTGTATGTGCTTACATAAAACTTGTTATAATTTTATATTCCGATTGCAGATTGCTAAATGTGATATGATCCACTTGAAATTTGATTAAAAAAATACATTAACATATAAATATATATTTTTATATAACTCAATTGATTATAATCTATTGGACGTGTCACTATGTGGCTGGGTCACAAAAGTCAAAGATTACGATCATTGTTTTTGTTATCAAAGTAAGATAAAAGCTATTAGCCATGAGTTTATTATGTTCAAGTACAACGGGGTTATATTAAAAATTTTATAAAAATATTCTTGTCTACGCCATTTTTACTCTTGATTTTGTGGAGCTTTTGGCCACCACCGATAACTGACTTCTGACGTAGCGTTCCAGCTGCTGCACATCACAAAGCTCCATTAAATAGATCTCTCAGCGAATGTTCTGTCTGGCTGATTATAAAGGGGGAAGATTGTGTTTTTGTTCTCCTGCAGCATTACTCTCTTGTTATCGTACATGAAGTAATAGCAGAATATTTCTACACTTCAATGGCAGGAGCTCATTGGTTGATTCAATAGAGGTTTCCATTTTGAGAATGGTCAAGTGTATGATGTATCGATTAACCAGCATCATTTTGCTTTTATACTTTTACGAATGACAGTGATATTTTCATTGAGGGATTCACCATGAACAATTTGATGACTTTGCTAGCGACTCTTTGATTGATTGACTATGGCAGGCATGTTTATATGGGTGAGGTATCCTCTCACTTTAACCAAAAGCATTGGAGATATAATTAAATGATTTGCAATTTATTAAAAAAAAAATTTTTTTTTAAGTATCACCGATATTTGAACTTGCAACCGCTCACGCTAAAGTTGAGCCTTTACCTTTTGATCGAACACAAAGCATACAAATTATTTAAAATTAAAATGACCCTATCATAATTTTGATGATTTTGCTGCATATATTTGCATAATAAAATAAATGGCAGAAAATAGTTTGTTCTGCATCTTACATACACACACACTAGCAGGAAGTTGAGGCGCATATTCCATTCTCTATAAATGCTTTGTTTGTAGATGATGTCAATGAAGACTGTGGCGGCATGGATGACGCTGATGACTGTGGTTGTTGCAGTCCACTCTGAGCAGAGCTGTTCTTCGCTCGCCGAGGAGTTCTGCAAACCAGGTGGCTAACATTAATAACACTTGTATTTGGTGTTCACCTACAGGGTCCAATATATATGTTATGCGCAATTTATGGGAAAAAGAAAAAAAAACCATTTATCGATTGGACCCGTACAAATGCTTAAAATTCTCAAAAAAATACTCTCCTCCTGCATCAATGCACTTGTGAAGATTTGTCTGCGACTCCTGCAAGGGCACCCTGGAAGTTCACGATGAGAATGTCTCTCTGGAATGTTATAGCATGTTTGGGATATTTTCCACGGTTTCCCAATGCTTTCCTTTTAGCTGTCTTCTATTATTACTACTGATACTAGTCAGGGAAATATAATAGTAATAGTATTATATGTGGAGTGTTGACTGATCATTCCCTGTCTGCAGGCCCTCTTGCAAACAGCAAGGAGCTGTGCTCCGCCGGATACGGAGCCTTCAAGCTGCCCCTGGGGGAGACCCACCGCGTGGGTCAGCAGCTCCAGGAGTACTCTTCGCAGCACTTTGAGGAGTCCTACGACTACCTGCGCATGTCCATGCACTTCGACACCTACGCCAAGAATCGCGCCGGTTTTAAGAAGCTGTTCAGCGGCCTGGCCGACAACACCTGGGAGAAGGCCGTTGACCTTATCAAGTACATCAACAAGAGAGGTAACGACGCTCGCTTTCAGTCACACAAGAGTTGATTCAATATTGATTCTCGGTTATGTTGTTTTATCATTGTGTTTATTGTGTTGCCAGGCGGCAGATTCAGCTTCCCAGCTAAGGAGATGACGGTGGCGGATCGCGCTAAGGAGCAGCATGCTGATGACGAGCTGCAGTCCCTGGCCGAGGCTCTGGACATCCACAAGAAGCTTGCCGTGCAGGCCCACACCATACACAAGACCGCCAGCCACGAGCACTACCGCGACCCAGAGGTCACCACTACTGACTAACTACTGCCAGTGAATCTCTACCATTACTATCTGCAAGTGTCGGTAACTGTGATTGCTTGTTTCCAGGTCGCTTCCTTCCTGGAAGAAGAGTTCCTGCACCAGCATGCCCAGACTGTTCGCGACCTCTCGGGTCACACCAACGACCTCAAGAGGCTCATGGCCGGCCAAGGCGACAACTCGCTCAACTACTTCATCTTTGACGAGTACCTCGCCAAGCTGTGAAGGTGACTATCCTACCATGTTATAAACCTACACTACCTGATATAGTACCTAACCGAAAGCTCCTTCCAAACCAAACCTTTCACATAGTTTACATGATCCTGTCCACTGGCATTGGCTTCAGACAACTGCCAAAATGTCTGGCATGGTATGAACCTAACCTAATCATTGCAGAAGTGCATCGATCGCTTATAATGTTCCAAGTGAACCATTTAAAGCGAACTGAATATCTAAAAACCATGTTTCATATACTGAAGTCTATTATATTTTATTTAATTTAGCATCGTAAATCAACATATTTATCAGTTGCCCATAAATCAAACAAAAAATCTGTTGCGTCCAAGTCTATGCTTTTCAAATATGTTGTATTTTAAAATTTATGAAATTTTATGTTAACATTAAGGTTATCAACTGACAATACTTGTTGAAACTGCATAATTATAATTTTATAATTAATTTTAATTAAAAAATGAATAAATTAATATTATTTAGTTTTGATTCACAATTTATTTTAAATGATAAATGATGAACTAATTAATTGTCCATACCTGTATAAGCCACTCACTGCCTTTTTTTTATTTCATCATTATTAAAGGTGGTCTCCAGGGAGGCCAAAACATGTAATCATTTCAAAAATTAATTGTGAATCAAAACTAAATATTTATCATTTATTAATTAATTAATTAAACTTAATTTTAAAATGAAAAAAATGTGTTGAGATTTTTGTATATATTTTGTTTTTTTTTTGCAAGACATTGATTTTTTGCACATGCATTACATTGTCAGCGCGAATCTCACCTGAAATTATGTTAATATGCTTGAGCCGCAAACCCTAATGTTCATAGTTGTATCTGCACTTGCGCTACTGATGATTATGCTGTGCTATTTTGAATAAACTTAAATAAATGGTTGCTTCATTTTTCAGATCACACCACAGCCTGCATCAGCTTCCCGCATCTTTCTAATGTCGGAATTCTGTTGACACATATATTTAATAAAATTATAATGGTTTTATATATAAAATATAATTGTAGTAAAACTAGGTTACAAATTTTTTGCATGTAAAAAAAATCAAATAAACATTCTTTAATTAATACAGTAACAGTTTGTTTTGTAGTATTGGAACTGATGGTCATGTATTGAAGGAATCTTTTTCAGATTGATTTGCCTTCCTACTATACAAACTCCTGTGATGTACCGACGTGCAGCTCTTGTGCCATTTCTCTAGCATGCGCTCCAGTGGCAAACACATAGGTCATGAAGTGATGTATTAAAGCAAGGGTGTCAAACTCAAAATTAAAGTGGGCCAAATTTTTAAGCACACGTTACATCAGACTAATAACATCTTAACATTTAAAATGGCTGTAAAAATAAATGCGTTTCGGGAATTAAAAAGTATATAAAAAAGGGTTTTATTTTTTAAAGATAATTTTATGTAATTGTAATTTTATTTTCACATTCCTACAGCCTGGAACGAAAACTTTCCATTACCACCCGGTACCGCTAAGTGGTTGGTGCAATGATTTTCATTTCATTGCACATATATTTTCTTTTAATTATTCAATACACCCTGAGTTGCTAATGTATGAGTATTTTTTTTTTGTAGGATTGTTTTTTGTACAAGATTTTTACACAATATAAAATATCTTTCTCTTTAGTACTACCAAAAATCGACACTTTATCTAATAATTCCTAAAAAATGTTGAAATTCGTGTCGCAAGCATGAAAATATACTTAACTAACCTGTCCCTTCGATGTTCGTACTTTTATCACATTTAATCGAAAAAACTTCCATTTTACCTGCTTATTGGGTCATTTGTTTGTTCATATTATTAGCAAAATCTGTGTCTCTGTTTACAAATGTACTTCTACTCAGAGAAATAATTAGTAAAATCTAGACCTTTTCAGGACAAGATTCCTCCATAAAAGCTCTATCAGTAAAAGGATTTAAATATTTAGCTTTTAGCTGTAATAAAAAATAGCTTGCACACAATGCGGTTTCACTTTCCCCCGTATTCGTACATTATGGCAGCTGATATGATATTATTTTGGTTAAATAATAGTTTTTTTCGCTTATCAAAAATATTATATAGTTATTTACTATAGAAAAAAAAATGGGTAGCTAATCAGCTCGCAGAAGTTATTGTTGGCGGTCTGACACCCTTGTATTAAATGTTAAATCCTGTTTTATTAATGATATAATGTGTATATTTTGTATTATAATTGTGTAATTAAATTTCTTATATACAGTACTTTGGCATTTTCACAATTGAAACCTCATAGACTCTGCAGATGAGATCCCTTCATGACTATCTAACATGCCATTTCCTTGGGGATAGTCAATCAATTGATTTTTATTGTTTTGAATGGAAAAAATAATAAAAACGGTATAAAACTCACAATCGACTTTATTATTTTTAAATTTACTTGGTTATTATGATGGAAGCAGCCCTGACCCAGCGAGGGATGTTGTAGCGAGATTCTTGACTTCTCTGCCCCACACATCACTTGTTTTTACAAGTTATACGTAGGAACCTGAAAAGTTAAATATATAAGACTAGAAAAATAAAAACATGCAACAAGCTGTCAGAATTCATGGTAAATATTATGTAAGTAACCCACACAATAATTGACCCACATGAAGTCTTCAAATCTAATCTGAAGCTTAGTTTTTTTTATTTGGGAGGAGAGACTCGAGATTACTTACTGTTGTATTTTAAAATGATACGAAGAGACCGTTTGGTCCCAATCGGTCCTGAAAAGTAGAACAGATGACTTGAGAATAAATCTTTAGTAGTACCATTAGAAGACGTCAAGTGATTTAGATATACTCATATATTAACATAATAGGATTCTATTTAAAGACATTTATGATATTGTCATTATTTTTTGTGCAAGCTTGACAATTGTGTGAATTTTTCAAAAACGTGCAACAGTAATCATTGGCATTCTGTAAGAATTTAAATGAGACCAAAACTCGTCTTAATTCAAATAAAACTATGGTAAGCATTATATTTTCAAGTAACTTATGAATAAATAACTCACCATTATTGCATTCTTTCAGGTTTTTCATAGTAGTTTTATTAGGAGGAAATTTTTGATAAATAAAAATTACTGCGATGGTACTTTTGAATAAAACCAAAAGACTGTAGCAAGCCTAAAATTATTACCAGCTCTCAAAATATATATAATTGCTAAGTTGTTCTTTTATACTGTACCTTTCGATCAATGCAGAGTATCGTAGTGCAGTTATTATTTGTAAAAAACAATTACTGATCACGAATGTATTTCAAAAATAGTATCCCGGCGTTTCCAAGAATCTTGAATCTGAACAACCCGCGATCGCCCTCACCCGAGAACTGAATAAGTAATCTGACAAGGTACTTTTGGGTGCTTAAGTAAATACAGTAGATTCGCAAATAACTAAAATTGACATTGGTTTACCAATAGAACTCAAAGTCTTTAATTGAAATTGTTAATGGCCAAAATTAAACTACTACAGATTGTAAATATTGTTAGAGCAGATATTATTGTACCACTTTTCGGGTGGTAATGGAAAATTTTCAGTCCAGGTTGCAGGAGTGTAAAAATACACAAGGATCATATTTACACAATGTTATCTTCAAAGAATAAAATCCTTGTTATTGTACTTTAAAATACAATGTAAAATATTAGTTTCACAGCGTGTTTATTTTTCACAGCTATTTTAAATGTGAAGAGGTACAAAATGTTACATTGATTATGATTTTTTTTTTGATGCGGCCCGCCGGCATATTTAACGACCGTCGATTGTGCGACCCTTGGTGTCTATTGAGTTTCATACCACTGTCCTACATTCACCAATTTAAAAAAAGCCCGGTAAATAATTAAATAAATACCTAACAAACAAATACCTTGCAACATTATCCGTCTCCCTCTCTTATCACTCCCTGCTAGACTCACCCCCTACCCTCTACATAATTGTGTTTGACCACGTAAGAATGTACATGTAGCTCAGTTGTTTTTTGATAGTGATGGATTGAGGAAGTGTCCAACGTGATCCATGTTAAAACAAAAATGTTTATTATTTATAACGGATCTAAAAGTGAATGCTGAAAATATCGAAGAAAGGATTTATTTTAATTTTTTGTTTTTCATTATTGATTAATATGTCATTATTATTTCGTTAAATTGTTGTCTCTTTTATGTCTCTTTTTTATGTAGTAATTGTCATTTTGGGCGAAATGTGTACAGGTACCTGTATATTTTAAATGTAACTGTTTTGCTTGGAGTTTTATTTTATAAATTTATACTTTTGTATTTACGAATGTACTTGTTGTTACCATTGTAAATTAATTTGTGTAATTGTTTACACCCCCTTGATCCTCCATCTTCCGCAGTAGCCTCCTCCTTCTATTTTTTTGATGATTGACCATCAACTCAAGCTGTGGCTGCTACAAAACAAGATATTTTTATAATTCACGGTAGGCTCTTGTTCATACCATAACAAATCACACCTACCCGTAATAATATTAGCGATTGGATTATTTTATTCCAGTGGCAGCACTACCGACTGTCAAATTTTTGGCACATTCCCTTGTTGACATTTGCTCTCACAAGAGATATTGTTTATTTTAGTCTTGCATCCACAAAACAACATTCGAATACACGAAGACGTCCCTTTAAATGTCTGAGAGGCGCACTGCGCTCATTACGCAAGCGGATCACATGAAATGGAGTCGAAATCAACGGGGCAAGGAGTCGACCATATTGTTGGAGTGATATCTCAAACAAATCCTGGACACATCCGGGAAACTACTGATATCAATTGCTTATCTTCAGATGAGAATGGTACAGACGTCAAGGCAAGTAATGCATGCACAATATTACACTTAATGTTTGTGTTATATGTGAAATTTTAAGATATTGTTTCCAAGACATGTAATTTTTAATTTATTTTATGTAAAATATACTTGATAATATATTGTGTACGCTTCGGATAGCTTTTCGACCATCTGTGTTACATTTCTCATACATCCAAGGAGCTTTTTATACATAAACACAGGTAAGCACCAGTAGAGATTTTTGCCCCTTCAGTTGACACTGTTTTTGAATAGACTCGTATGTCTATCAACTACAAGTATGATGGAGATTGTTCCAAATTTTATTGTATTGCTCAAGGTTGTGGTGCCGACATGGTTATTGCCGTATTTACTGCTTATATCGTCATCCCTGTGAAAACATAATTATACTTATTTTAATTATTTTTTACCAGGTGCTGAATATAATTTCGGATTCAGTTAAAAAAAAAAAAAAAAATGTTGCAGAGCATCACATAAAATACATTGAATCTGAGAAAAAAGAAGATTTAGTAATGAATAGATCTGAGCATAAAGGAGATAAATGTGCAGTATTTCCACAAGGTTGTAATGAGCAGCCAAAACATAATGAAAACTATGTGATTTCAGAAAATTTAAAATTAAAGCCTGAAACAGAAGAATTCGCAAAACAAAACAATTTAGAATTAAATTCAGAAGAGATTGTAAAGGAATACGAAAAATCTGTTTTTGTTGAAAATTTCAATTCAGAACTGAAAACTGAAAGAAATCTTGAAAGATGTGATTTAGAGTTAATAAAGGATGACAATTGTATTTTAGATCTTAAATCAGATAGATCTGCAGGAGATTGTAGTGTCCTACAAAATAGGGATGTTGTTGATCCAATTTTAGATGATTCTTATTCAATGCAAAGAACAGGCGAAACAAGTGAACACGAAGAATATCTTATACTGGGGCAAGAAATTGATACAATTGTAAAAAAATCTCCCTTAAAACAAGAATATATTAAAACTGATGAAATTCTAAAGCAGGAAATGGAAGAAATAGAAGAAGTTTCAGAGAACTGTACTTTAGAAGGAAAGACAGAAGTTAATAAAATGCCCGAAGATAAAGCAGAAGAATTCAATACAGAAGTTTGTAAAATTAAACTCAATGTCTTAAAAAATAGTAATGTAGAATATAATACAGACGATAAAAATGATATTCTAGATAGAATGAAAGCAGTTCTCCAAAGAGATGTAGAAGTTCCTAAGAAAAACGTTCAGAATTCTTCGGATATTTGTGATGCAAACAAAGATAAAAGTACATTTATTGTAAGAGAAGAAAGCGTAAGCTGTTCTGACTTTAAAACAGAACATGTTTTGAGCAAGAAATCAAACGTTGTGGAAGATTACAATATTTGCACTGTTGCAATGTCAGATTGTATTGGAAAAATTGATTTAGATAAGAATGTTATGAGTACTAGAAGAAACTCGTTGCCAGAGAGCTATGCTGTTAATAAGATCAATACAAATGTGACCTTGAGTACTCAGCCTAGAGAAGTTCATACAAATTTGCATTCGGAAAGAACAAAGATTGCACCAGATATGAAAAACTTATCGGATGTTGTTAAAAATGTTCATGGGTTATTTTCTATAGTTGGAGGAAGTATCAAAAGTGCTTACAAGCCCATGGAGAAGAATATTGGAGATATGGTATTAGCAACTCAAAAGAACTTAAATTCAGCCAAAAATGGATATCTCATGAAGCACGAAAAACATTTGCAAGATGGCAGAACGGCAGCCGTCGCTAGCATCAATAAGTACAGCACTCTCAGGCTTTCTAACGATAATGTAGGAGTCGATGAGTATGTGTTTGTGAAGTGTGGCGCCGGGAACAAAGACGACGATGTAAAAATGATCAAAAAGAGCGATGTTTTCCGTATTTCTGATGATGATAAGTGTGTAGAGAGACCAAGTATATGCGGCGGTAATGATAAAAAGCAGTTTAAAGATGTATTGAGGGTAGGAGAAGAAGAAACTAAGCATTGTGACACAGTTGATAGTGGTATCTCAAAGACCTATGTTGCTACAATTACTAATGAAAATGTTTTGGTTAGTCCTGTAAGTTGTGATTCCTTTGGCGAAAATGGGGCGAGTCTCGGAGAAAGTATGTTACAAAGGAGGTTAGATGACGAGAATTGTGGATCTGTCGATGTGGAAGTGCTGCAGAAGGTCATCGCTGAGCAGACGAGGCAACTAGAAGCGTTCAAGCTTGCCGTGATGGAGAAGGACACTGCGAAGAAAGAGCTGGAGGCTAAATGCATCACGGTACGATGAAACCATCCTATTAGTCGTAGTGAAATAACAAATAATTATAATCAATAATTATATCCTTTATTGTTCAAAATCCTTTAAGCCAGTGTGATTAAAAAGTACTGTTAAAATTATTAGTATGTATTTTATTTCAATTTTCTTGCTTCATAAGTCTCTGCAGCTCCTTTAATAATTTTAATAAAATGTGGTAGGCTCTTGAAATTTGGCAGCGGATAAAAAAGTCTTATTTTCAAAATTTAGATGAACTCTCAATTGGAGGCCGCCTGCCGCGATCGGGACTCGACAGTTATGAGATACGCCGTGTCCGAGAGAGGAGCCCTGGAGGCCGCCCGAGGCCGGGAGGCCGCGCTGCAGGCCCAGAAGGCCGACAGGGCCGAGGCTGCTCTCTTGGCTCAGCGCCTGCGCTCGGCGCACGCCGACAGGGCTCGCATCTGCAACATGCTGGATGACAAGGTTACAGCAGCCGCTCTCCTCACTCCAACATTACCCAAAGGCCCCCTTAGGCCACCTTCAACTGTCATTACATTTTTAAATATATTTTTTAAGAGACCGTTTAATTTTAAATGAGGAATGACAAAAATATTGCATTACGAATTTTACTATATTTAATACGAGTACAGCTTGTGGTTGCCGGAAGGGGTTAAGACCTGACAGTTTTCTTAGCAGCTCTGCCTGAAACATCTTCTCATTTAGCTTAAAAATATCTAAATGTTCCATTAAAATAAACGTCCAATTTCATAAATACTTTGTCTTTCAGGATAAGAATAAATAGTGCCCAACGTGATTCATATTACAAGATAAAATACAATAAATAACGTAAAATGTATTAACCTTTAAACGCCCAGTGGTCCCATAAGGGACCGGAGATTTGCGTCATTCAATGCCCTAGCAGGCCAATGTTTGTAATGTTTCGTCGCACAATAGATTTTCCATGAACTTATTTTAATACTATTTTGACAAATTAATGTAATCCGATTGTGAAATGAACCATTAGCACTCCTCTGTGAGACCGTAGGGCATTGAACGACGCAAATCTGCGGTCCCGTAAGGAAAACACTGGGCGTTTAAAGGTTAATCTATAAAACACTTGAAACGGACCTCAAAGTGAATGCTTAAAATATAATTGAATACAATAATAACTATAAATGACATTTGAAAAAAACATTTACAAATATTGACATGTTCATGAATACTTTATACACAAATTCATTAGAGACAATAGAGTCTGTTGCGTTTACTATTCAGGTTGTTGTTCTTGTAGCCACATTGTCATTAAAAGCTACTCTACTAAAAACATAACTAAAATGGATTTCATAGTGGGTATTACCAAATTCAAAAATAGTAATATATGATGACATTTGTTTTGTTTGGCAGTGCCATGAACTAAGTGCATCGCAGAAGGATAACTCAAGAACTAAGGAGGAACTGCAGGCTTGTGAGGTAAAGCTGAAGTGGGCGCAAGCCAAGCTGCTAGCAGAGATGGAAGCACACAAGGTACAGCATATCACAGCAACCACCAATGCTTACCGACTGTTTGTATGGGACTAATCACTCATTTAAAACTGGCTGTCATAGCAGATTCATCAAAATTGGTGGTATACAAAAGTTATATTACAAACATCAGCCATTCACTGTGATAATATTGCCCAATAATGTTGCCCAATTAACCATCCATAAACAGAGCTTAGCCATTCTTAAAGATGACAAGGGTCATAGAATCTACAGATGGTGTCTTGCCATCATCTATGTTTACATCAGCATCAAGTTTGTTGTCTTGCTCATGCCAGATCTGTATCACAAAGCTCTGTAGTGTACATTCATTCATACATCATTTGGGCTGTGAATCTTGACATCTCACCGAGAGTCAATGAATGCTGCCATATAATGGGTTTTGAGAGCAGATGCCTGCGTAGAATACAGAGGGTACGATACTTTGATTTTGTGAAGAATGACCAAGTGAAAGAGCGGAGAAGGCGGCCTTCCATAAAACAGTCGATCATAAGCTGAAGGTGGACCCGGTCGGGACTCCAAACTAATGAAATGAAATTATTTAGTTACTAAAAAATGCTTCATTGTAATGTCATATAAGTATCTTAATTTTAAATATGATTTTTATACAGGAGTCTACAAATCTGGCTGAGAAGCTCAGCCATCAGCTGTCTCAGGCTGAAGGACATCCGACTCCTCATACTCAGCACCATGAGATCGGTAACTCCACTTTTGTATTATTCATGTCGAGATTTTCTTTATTTTACTTCCCCTCTTAGTTGCATTTGATTGTGTTTGTTTTTATTAAACCATGGCTTAACTAAATATTTTTCCAACGTAATTATTATTCCCTGACCAATATTTATATATTCAATTTTGAATTGTACAACTGAAAGAAGAGCAATTTGTTTGATAAACAATAATACTCACTACATCTCACCAGCAATAAATGGAACACAGGTGTAAGTAGGGCATCCGAAAACCTGGCCAAATTCATAACCCGGTTTTCGGGTACTTTTTCAGGGTAAGCTCGGGAACCCATTCTTAGAACCGAGTTTTTATAACTCCAAAATTAACTTTATTAAGCTAAGTAAAAACATATATAGCTTGCACATTTATGTATAAACAAACATAAATATGTACAAAAAATTAGATAATTACAGATATACTCGTACACTACAAAAAACATTTTTTTTTTATTGTTTTTACAAAATTATTATTAATTAAAATAATAAATGTATTCCACATTCCTTACACTTATTTTTGATAGAGTGCTATTTAACAATTGATACACATATACATTGTTATAGATTTTAAATGACTTCTTAATATAATAATATTGAAATACATCCTAAAAATCCATCAAAAAACAAGATAATACTTGTCATTACATTAAACATTTGATTTATTGATATTGTAATTTATATAACTTAATAGCTTTACAAAATTAGAACTGCATACCCTAATCAGCAATTCACCACACACATCATCATCATCATCAGCCGGTGTCCGTCCACTGTTGAACGTAGGCCTCCCGCATGAGTCTCCATCCTCTTCAATTCACCACACACAGCTCAAACCAAAACTCAAACTCCGAATTTAGTCGTAAAAACCTACAAATTATTGAAAAATAAAATTCGTAAGATATTTTTTTTATAAATAGAATCACTTGTTTGACATAAAACAGCACTGCGATAAACAAAAATGTTGTAAAGGAGCTATGACAACAAATCAATTAAAAAATCAATTATCTTACTTTTATAGAAAGTCCAATCCAAAAGCTGTTGCGAAGAACTTGGTTTTTCGATGTGCACGACGCAGTGTCAGTAAACGTAATGAATTTTGAAATATATACAATATATTATTCAAAATACATTATGAATATATAATAATACTTATTTCAAGACCATATGTTTTGGTTTAAAATAGTTAAAGCTGGCACAGTCATAACAATTTATATGGATCAATTGTGGGATTTCCGTTCCTTTGTATTTCTACATAAATATCGTCTTAAAAATATTTATCTGTTACCTTTCAAAAGGTGTAAGCCCAATGAATGAACGTATTGTATAGAAAGATTTGTTTTATGACCTGGTTCTGGCCGTTTGCTGAATTTCAAATAAGCCGCTAAGTGATGTTCAAAGAAACAAACACCAACTCAACTATTTTGTACAATTTGAAATTATTTCATAAATCCAAAAACCCGGGAACCCGTCGAAAATAACCCGGGTTTCGGTCCCAATAAAACATACCGGGAACCTGGGTTCGGTGTACCCGGTACTAGGTGTAAGATTGATTCACTTAGTTTTTTCAACCGTTTTTACTACAGTCTTACACTTGCTGAACTAACCGTACTTGGTTAATGTGTGTCAACCAAGAACTGGTAGTTTCCAAAGTTCCTTCCTAAATGCCACCAGGAAGCTTTATAATTCTCTTCCATAGTCTTTGTTTCCTTGTTCTACAATCTAGATCTCATCAAGAAACAGATAAATATACACTTGCAATCTTCCCAATCCACACACAAACATAACACACATTTCTCGCAAGCGTCCAGCCACCCTGGTTAAACGTCAAGAAGTGTACTGGTTTAGACCGGCTGATTACATAAAAAAGATATAACTAGTTAAATTTAAATCCGATTTAAAATATATTATCGATATGAAGTAGGCGGGCACTCGATCGAGGCATGCGCTACCTGAATGTACAAAAAGAATGACGCATCCCTATTTTATTAAGTAACTAGTGTAACCTGGCTTACTATATATTCAATATTCAGTGTTCACTTTTACTATTTGAAGACGGGCAGCTGAAGGAGAGGGAGGCCACCATCATCCTGCAGAAACATGAGAGGGAGAGAGCAGAGGCTCGATGCAAACAGCTCCTGACTGAAGCCGAGCAGCACAGAGCGGCCCTCCAAGCCGCCCAAGAAGAGACCAGGGAGCTCAGGGTGCAGGTGAAGCTAGAGACTGCTGCTGATAATGATTCACTTCCCAGGGATCTTTCTTTATGTCAGATGTTTCTTCCTTTTCTTCCTTTCTTCCTTTCATATTCACTCCACATTTGGAGCATATGCAGAATTGCCATTTCACAGTTCAGTAAGCTCAGATTGTTTATGACTTGTCGCAGAACACCTGTATATCGGGATACATGGGAACATAGATCATTTTCCGGGAGCCTCCATGGCGAGAGGCCGCGAAATTTCATAGACTACGGCTATAGTCCAGAGAAATATTTGTGTGTTGAATAATCAGCATTTTTTAAGGGTAATGACCTTGACGCTCCTTAGGCCTGGATAATTTTATTTTGACCTTAAGGTGTTGCTTAACCTAACTGGAGGCATGTGTAGAGTTTATATTTGATCAAATCAATTTTTAAATAATCAACCTCGGTCGGATTTTGATCTGACGGTGTCTGAATGCCAAACAAACGTTTTACTATGAATATGCCGTCCAGCTTTGGGGTTAGGTTATGTTAATGTGCTGTTATTAACTCCCCCTTTACTGTGCTAAAATAATCTGTTAGCTGCAGATATGTATTTTATACACCATATGAAAATGTCATTTAAAAACCGTATAAATGTGTATATTTCTAAATATTGCTTTGATTGACTATAGTTGAAGTTGGAATGTATCAATTTTTATTATGTAAGTATCTGAAAAAGAGAAAAAGCATCGGAATCAGTGATCAGTAATAAATGTTGACCGTATCTAAAATCATACTGACGGAATGTTCGTTAAGCCGTATGAGCCTGTTTCTGTAGCGGATGCATGACACAGGCATGTGATTCTATCCCAGATTATAATTTTATTAAATATTTAATAATATTATGAAGAAATATAAAAATTGTGAGTTCAGTATCTATTATATTTTATAGGGCTATTGTCATTATTAGAGTTGAGTTGTAGTCAATAGATACGATCGTAAAGTAAGTGTTAAGGAAGTCGTTGTTTATTGTAGGTGGAGAGCAGTGCTGCTGAAGCTCACGCCTTGAGAGGGTCGTGCGCCGAGCTGCGCCTGCAGGGAGCCAGGGACTGCGAGAAGCTGGCCGCGGCCCAGGCCCGGGCCGCCCGGCTGGATGGGGTGACGCTGCACCTGCAAGAGTCAGTGGACGCCACATTATCTACTGATGCTCACACTTAAAACCGCAATGCACAATAGCCGAAATATAGGGAGCAAAAGTGCTCATAATAATATTTATGCCCATAATTTTGAAATCGATTAAAAAACTTTTAAAAATATATTTAATCATTTAATTCAGTTCACATTGTCGTAAATTATTATAATCTATATATCAAACATAATTTAAAAAGCATTTTATGCATCATGAAGTTATCACTTTCATATGTTTTCTACCGGCCTCAAAACAAACCTTTAAATATATCAGAACAAATAAAACCACTTTTATAATCATGGATCTGTATGTTAAATACAGCTTACATCGGTCTCTTGATTGTGTGTGATGTTTTTGCAGAGAACAAGAGAAATCAGCAAAGCTCTTGGCTGAGCTGCAGACGGAGAAAGAGCTGCGGGCCGAGGCTGCGGCAGAGGCCTCGCTGAGGGCCCGCAGGGAGGCGTCCCTGCTGCGCCAGGCAGAGAGGCTCACCGGGGCCGGTGTCCGGCTGCAGGCCACCTGCTCAGAGGCGCAGGCTAAGGTAACTTAGGCGACTAGCTGCAATAGAGCTCTCGCTGAGGGCCCGCAGATAACACAACAACTTCTACAAAACTGTGAATAGAAGCAGCTTTCCTATACATCCGGCTAATTGATTTTAGATTTTTTTAGAAATGATTTCAATATCATTGGTCTGCAGGTAGTCCAATAATTGGTGGTTAATTAAGCGTTCCGTCACTTTGTAAATTAGTGATGTGATGGCTATTGGGCGATAGTGCGTGGGGTCGCTTCGGTCTCCTTTTTTTAGAACTGGGTGAACGAGGCTTTTTTTCCATCCCCGGGGAACAATAGCACATCTTAAAGACAATCTGTAAAGCTTAGTGAGGACAGGACTAAGTTCAGGCGCGCAAGTTTTTAACACCACCGCTGGTATGCTATCTGGGCCACTGGCTTTGTTGGTCGCTACTTGGAGAAGTTCTCGACGTACGGATTTGAGACAAAACTTTACAGCTCCCATCTGCTTGCCACTGTGAGGAATGGCTGAGGGGTTGGCCCCACCATCGTCGCGTGTGTCGGCCGTCTCTTTAGAGGCTAGAGCTAGTGAGCCATTGACATTTGTCAGCGGTGGAAAGGAATAAGTGCAAAAGTAATAAATATTTATTTATTTACTTTGTTTTTACATGGATCACGTGAGAGTCTCCTAAACAGAGGTCATATCTAATGTGATCCATGTAAAAACAAGGGAAATAAATAAATATGTATTATTTGTAATGGATCTCAAAGTGAATGTTGAAAACATTAAACAATAACAAAAAACATGCAAAAGTTGCTGCCAATAGAGTTAGCGAGAGACCAGAATGCTCTACTACCGGCGAGGCAAGCGGACAACTTGTTGCAAATTTGGATGTTGAACTTGTCTTTGGAATCATTGATGGTTTTCTTGCATTCTTTAGAAGCTAAATTGTATGCTGTGCTACTTTTGAGGTTGTTTCTTTTGCGCAGTTTGTTGAAAGCGGTGTTCTTGTGTTTTACAGCCTCAGCACAGTCTGCGGTTGAACCGACTTTTAGAGGTGGTGCCCATAGATTTCATTGAATTAGGAATAAAGCATTCCATTCATGGACGATTACATCCTCCACAAGGTTGGCACATATTAAGGGGTCCTTGCTTTGAAAACAAATAACACCCCACGGGTATTCTCCATAAAATTTATGTAGTCCATTCTAGTCAGCCGACCTGTAATGCCACACACGCCGGTTTGTTTGTTCTATTGGTGGCAATAAAGCACTAATTGTAGATGTGGTTGCAAGGCAGTGGTCGGAGTAACCCAGTGGGGATTTTCATTGATTGATCAAGAGATCCTCAGTTAGCAATATGTAATATCTGGAAGTGGATGGATAAGTAAGGTCAAGAAATGGATACATAAATTATTTATTTATTTAATTCACAAAATTACTGTTTTGTTCATTATTTTTACTCTATATTGGTGTGATTAGCTGAGCATTGTGCGTCACTTTGTCGCAGTCCTCGATGATTGTCAATGCGTTGGTAAATGATCTTGATTTTCTTATTTCTTGCTATTTTACTATCTGTGACTGTGAATGTATAATGTGTCTTTATCATTCTATTATATGCAGCTGCTGAAGTTGATACAATTGACTAAACATGAACTCCATTCTATTACATGTATGTCGCAAGCGTATTTCACTGATTTTCCTGTTTGCTTATACCCATTTGATTGGTTCCTAGCTGTATTATTTTATGTGAATAATGTGAGGCTTGGGGCAAATTTAGATAGATGCCTTCAAAATTACAAACCTACTAGAGTTTGTCTTGTAAAGCTGAGAGAAGGACCATCGGTCCTTACAGCTTAGGAAAATGATCAGACATCATCATATTTTATTGTAAGGGCCTAATTGAGGTTATGTTTATTTGCAGGCGTTGGCATTAACAGTGGATAATGCTTCATTGAGAGCAGCGGCTTCTGCAGCCGCTGCCGGGGGAGCATCAGAGCGAGAGAAGGCCGTAAAGGAGAGTGAAGGCAGAGCCCAGGATGCTAAAGCCTTGGCTGCTGCAGCCGCTCGCTCTGTTAGAGCAGCTGCTGCTGCCAGGACACAGCTGGAAGCAGCACAAGGAGAAGCCAGAGCACAGCTAGCCAAGCATGCAAGTCAGACAAAGGTAGGCTGGTGTGCTGTGCGCAGAGATAACCGACAACTGCTTGGCGCCAATCCTCCAGCTATGAAATGAATATGAAACAAGTATTTCTTTTAAATTTAAGACTTGTTTTTATTTACTTTTTAAAAGACTAAACCATTGGTACTTGCTTGTTACAGGAGCTGAAGAGAGAGATATACCAGCTCAGGAAAAAGTGTGAGCGACTGGAAGCAGAGGCGTGCAATTCTAATCCCACCACGGCTGCTCTGTCGCATCAAAGAACAGGTAAGTTTGCTTCTGTCCTAAATACAATACTTCAACAGCAGCTATATATATTTTAAAGATAAATATATATTTCTTATTTTAAAGAGCCAATATTAACATATACTTTAGAATACATTATACTTACAAGAGCTATTGTCTAAATATTCAACTTAAAGTTTAAATTTCAATTGTTGCAGGGTCTTGCAGCTCTCTAAGCAGCTACGAGGGCTCAGCCAAGCTGACCACAGGCTCCGATGTGCAGAAATCTGTCCCTGAGGAAACCACAAATAAAACTGTTAGTTATTAATATGATTATACAACCCATGTTGGAGACAGAACATGACATTAATGTATCATCTACATGTGGACTCTTGAGTTGTGTCATGGCTGTAGATCCGTGTCAGTAACAACTCTAGGAAAGACTGAAAAATAAGGAGAAAACTCTTATCTTAGATGGTATTGAAATTTATTGATTAATTTTCAAAATAACTTATTTTGAAACATAAGTGACTGAATTATTTTCACAGCTGGAAAAAAGTTTTTAACCCTTGCTTTACGATGATGTGTATTTATTACAACTCGACTATAATAATGAGAATATCAATCTCAATCAGTATACAAATTATAATAGATACTGAGCTCAAAATTTTTGTATTCCTTCATAATATTTTTAAGTATTAAATAATATTATAATAATGTATAGTTATTTATTTGTAGCAATTCCAATAAATAATTTGTAGAATGATCGGGGATAGAGTCACGTGCCTGTGTCATGCGCAGACAAACAGAGTGCTTAAGCATGCACATTGAATATGTTGCAGCTGTAGCGGCAACTTGTGATGTTTTAACTTCAACCATAGTCAATCGTAGGGCAGTAAATATTAATGTCATCGGAGCTCTAATATGTTTTTAGCATACAAAGGGAGGAGATTGTTAAGCAGGTTATATCAATTAGAAAAGATGCGTCATGTTTTGCGATTACGGTTTCAGAGCGCCTCACTTTTGGCGGACAGACAGAAGCTGGTGGAGAGAGTCGTCCAGCTGCAGAGGGCGGCGGCGCGCAGCTCCGAGCGAGCTGACTTCCTGGAGGAGCACTCGGCCCAGCTGACGGTGGAGCTCCAGAGGAAAGGGCGGCTGCTCAGGGCGCTCCTGGCCCAGGCGCCCTGCGGGGCTCTCGCTACAGATGCAGGCGATCAAGCCAAGGTCAGCAGCTTCTGTAAATGTTCAGAATCAATCGTAGAATTAATTACTCCAAATTTGCCATACTGAGATGGCATTTGAAATGTAAAAGTATTTTCGTCTCATAAGACCTCTATGATAATGAAGAACAGCACTAAAAATTACAAAACAATGCTTCTATTTAAGTTATATATGTGCTCATGATTATGAAAGTGGCCAAGTCATGTTTGTTTCGTTTGAAGATATTTTAAGCTTTGTCTTTTGATGGTGTTTTTTTTTTTTCAGTTAAAAAAAATGTAGAAAAAAATATATAGTTGCGTGTTGTACCCTGCAAGTTACACACAAGGTTAGAATATACGTCTGAGAAATAGTTGAAGAACGTAGGAGTCCATTATATGTCAGCCTCGTTAACCGCTCGTGTAGCCCCGATGATTTCCCTTATGAAGTTTAACACAGCAAGAGACCGTCAGAACTAAGCAGCTATTCAGGAAAATCCTCCCATGAAATGGCAGAGACTCCCAGGCAACAACACAGAATGCGTCTCCTGTTCTCATGGATGATGCACTCTACGAAAGAGTGTTTCACCGTCTGTTGCATGCCTGGATCACATGGACATGCGTCACAAGAAGAGAGGCCAAATCTTTTTAGGAATTCTCTGAAAATTCCTTGTCCGATAAACGCTTGCGTGAGATGAAAGTCCAGGGAGTTCGTCTTTTTCCACATCAATAAGTTTTCGATGGATGGAAAAAATGACTCGGTTATTCCTCCGGAAGTTGATTCTTGATATGCTGTATTCCAAGCAGTTAGCGAATCATGCATTAACTTGTTCAAGCAGAGAGAAAAACAGCCGTAATCGGGTGCTATGCTTAGTTTCCCCCCCATTTTGGGGAAGAAACTCTAGTGAAACGTTGATCATGAGTCTCTTCTCACAATTAAGAGTGTTGGCGAATATGCCGGTTGATTTCACGTTGAAGATAGATTAATTTTAGTATTGATGCGTATAAAGCCAGCCATTGTTGTTGCCGATGTATGAGATATAGTCCTACAACCTTTACAGTCTCTGATGGCAATGTTACGCTGAACGCTATTCAGTCCCGAGTACACAGATCGAGGAGCAATATGTCATAATGGGTTCTATGGCGCCATGTTAGATGGTTTCCAGGCTCTCGGCGCTAAGTCCCCAAGTTGCGCATACAGTTCGACAGAGACCTTTATATTTACACTGGTTGTCTTGGTGATTAAGCTATCGACTTGCTTATTCCACACGAGACGGCTATCGATGACCACCCCAAGAACTTTTATGTGGTCTGATATTTCCAGTATTTGCCCATCCATAGTGATAGTAGGTACTTCTTTCAATCGTCTGTTGGTAGAAATCATAACGATAATACTAATTGTAGATTTTTTTAAATTATATCTGATTAAGATTATATATTATATATTTACAACTGAAATGAATAACTCTTTTTTTCTAATTTTTGACCTACCACTATCATAATTATGGGCACATATAACATTAAGGTTATTATCTAATATTATCGGACAGTAATTTTGTGAAACTGTATAATTGTTATTTTATATTAATCTAATAAACAAAATATGTAATTTCTTTGTTTCAAAAATATTTGTATTCAACTATATGGACCTTACAGACACATAAATTATGTAATTATTAGTGTAGGAAATGATACTGGTATGTCCACTACCTTCATAATCGACAGTCTGTTTAATTTTAGAGTTTTTTCATTGCTTAGAATGAATCGACTCAGATCCGAAACATATACAGCCACTTAAAAATAAATATGAAGTAAAACTTAATATTTTTAAATTGTTATTTTTTTAATTGAATGTAAAATTGTGAAGTTGCTACAGAGTCAGCAACCTTATTTTGGTCAAGCCATGTTGGTTTGTATGTCCATATGTTTCATAGTGATACTTCTTCAGCAGTAAGACCATTGCCCTTTTGGAGTTGATTGTCCAGCTAAAGACTATCAGTGTGTCTGCGGGATGCATTGAACTCCAACCCAACGAAACTTTTAAGCTTGACAGCAAAAAGTTATTTGTTTATAATAAAATTAAAATATTGGTTAATTACAGCCTGCTAATGGAAAATCTATGAATAAGGTAATAATATCACGTTTCAATTTTATTATTTATTTTTTAAGCTTTGAATGTAAATTAAAACCCTCCAGTAAATTTTGTGTTGCCTCTGGCTGGACACTGCCTGCCTAAAGGATGATCATTGTTGCATATAATAATAACATTTTACTTTTGCAATATCGCAATTAAATTTTTGTACAAAGCAAGTGTTCACAAGACCGTGCGGAGGAGATCAGGTGAGAAGCAGTTGTTTGACTTGATGCAAGATGGCCTGACAATGCTAGACAAACAACAACTTAACCCTTTACGTATGGAATAAGATTTCATAAAAAGTCATGAAATAAGTCAATTAGTCAATTAAAAATAAAGTTGAATATTTAAGGACGATTTTTTTCTATGTGTTTTTTGACCTCAGTGCTGCATTCAATTTCAGAACTAAATTAATCCATTATTGTTTTAAAAAAAGGGCAAATTTGAAACATGTGTAGAATGACCCACAACTCAATACATATCGTAAAAAAAATTGATGAAGGAATGTCGGAATACGAAACAAAAGCATATTCAATATAGTATTCGGATAAATCCGCATCTTGCACTGAAGCGACGTGATTTTTTCAGGGCGTGGGATAAATCCATTCCTCGCACTTAAGAGCAGTGCAAGTTGGTGCCGATATATCCGCACCTCGCACTTAAGAGCAGTGCAAGTTGGTGCAGATATATCCGCACCTCGCACGTAAAGGGTTAAGGCATATGCTGATGATGACTTATTTAATGAATTTTTGTTGTTGATTAGTTGGAGATCAGTAAGCGTGGTGGTATTATGGCGTCCGTGTACGGCTCTCAGGTCGCAGACGAGACCATGACACTCGAGTTGTCTCTGGAGATCAACGCCAAGCTGCAGGCCGTGCTCGAGGACGCCCTCCTTAAAAATATTACACTCAAGGTAAGCACACCGATGCCTCTATTTACCACATCACACAGTTAAACCAATTATAATCATTTATTTGATAGTTTTACCATTTGCTATACACACTTTGATGTCGGCATAAGAAAGCACAGACTTAGTTCGGAGCATATGGATATCTGTCACTAGCACTACTCCACAGAGTTGTGTTGTAGAATTGATAATTTCAATGAGCGTGGCCTTTTTATAAATTAAATTTTAATTTAATCATTAAATTTCTCGCATTCAGGAAAACATGGACACACTCGGCGACGAGATTACGCGGCTCAAAGATGAGATCTCCAAATTGAATAAGAAGTAATTTTCCTCTGTGTCCAACCGCAGCAGCCGTGGACACAAAGCAACCATCACACTACTATCACACTGTCTTCTACAAGGCCTCTCACCATCCTGGAGCTGCTCCAACAACAACCTAATGTTGCCATTTCTTTTAATTATTTTTTATTTATTGATGACCTGTCAAAAATATGAATTATGTGATCTTATGCTTATTGGCAGAAAAATGGAACCTTTAAGTCTTATCTGCATTTCAGAAGAATCACTTTATGTTGGTTCTTGGCTTTAAATCTATTTTATAAATGTTAAATCAAGGACTCTTCATGACAAAGTTTTAATAAAAATGGATAAATGTTCAGCTAAATGTTTGCATGGAAGTGTGTGGTGGTTATGTGCAAGTTCACCAAATATACATTAAGTAGTCTGTTACCCTCTGTGTATCTCTGCGTATCAATACTTACCAGTGCTATTAATCTCGTTATTGCAAGTTAAGCACATGTTTATATTGCTGTTTTAATAATATTCTATTGTTGTTATGTTCAAAATTATCTGAATACGGAATACAAATAAGATACATTTTGTTTCTGAAAGTGTATTACAATCTACACTTGCCTTAAAATCGATATTTATATAAAGAATGTATGTTTGGAGGAGCAAGTCAAGAAAAATAACCATAGAGCCAACTGTACGTCTATGTACCATGGATCGGAGATTAAATGTTAAGGTGACAAATATCAGGCGATATGCCATTTTATGTATTGTCTACTAATGTATGACAAGTTGGGATTTATCTCTTCAAATCATGTACTTTACCTCTTCTGCAGGGTGGGGCACGCAAAATGCCATTTCTAAGCAGGTGTTAAACAACATTATTTGCCGGTCCAACGCTGCATGGCTACTAAACAGGCCTTACTATTGGAGCGATGGAAACATCTAATCTGTTTATTCTATGCCATTTTGTGTGATGGCTATGCTTGTATAATGAGTGTTGATCCGCAAACGTTATCAGTCTAGAACTTGGCGCATTATCCATTATTGTTTGTCTTTGCTGGATTAACACTTCACATGCATTGCTTAACCATACTTTTACAGTCGACCCTCCTATAATGCATGTATATTAGTTTATAACAGAGATTTTTCTTATAATGTGTGTGTCTCCTTTTAAGACTAAATGGTGCAAACCTCGGCATTGGGATAATCTTTCAATCTTGTGAAGACATTCTAAGAGGGTTGACTGTAGTGGCATTGTAACATAATCTGTAAGAAGTATTCTCTTGTGTTTAGGAAAGTGTGGTTAGAAGGCCTCATCCTAAATTTAAACAAGTATGTCATAATCTCATGTTAAAAGTCATAGTTATAGTTAAATTTATATATATATATATAATAAATAATCAATTTAGAGAATATTTTCTATGTAATATAATGTATTTTACAATATCATAACCTGATCTCAAATTAGAGCAAGTGGTCACGAAACATGGTAACTTGTCATCTCAAATTTCTACCGGATACATTCTGTTTACAAAGCTCGAGGAATATGATTAATTGGTCATTAGATTATGTTCTCCTCCAGAAAACGCCTTGCAGAATTGCAAAATTGCAGAATATGGTCATATATTGGAGCACATACGAGATAACCATGTTACTATTATGTCAAGGTGATTGACCTGATGCTCCAATAACTATTTTGATAAATTTCATAAAATACTTTCAAAATTATGGTGTTAAAAACTAAATCAGCCAGTAATAGGCTACCAGAGCAGCTGCCTATGTTCAAAATTACAGAGGTACACATATATATGACACATGTTCACCAGATGCTACAGGAAGACATATATACACTATTATCGAGCTTTGCAGGCGTTGAATCGAGGGAAAGATTCCAGCATCCGGCAGAATTTTATGGTGACGTTCTGTGGTGACCATCCAAGCTCTGGTTTGATAGCAAACATTATAGAAAAAAGAAAATAATTATATAAATTAATGTTCAATAAAAAAATATATATCTAAGAATTGTTTGTTTCATTTTATTTCTAGAAAAAATATCTTAATACATTTGCAGTCTACCTAACCGATACACAAACAGCACATATCAGAATAGCCTACTAGGTAGCTGAAACCTATTTAATATACCACTATCGTAAACGCTGATCTTCCTGCACCTATTCTTCAACGATCATAGAATCCTTTGGGACAGTTTATCAAGCTCCTTCCTTCATACACCAGTAAGCTTTGAAATGTTCTGCTCTTATAGAAACTTTTCCTTCTTCATACAAACTTAATCTCACGATTAAGCTATACAGTTTGTGTATATATAAAAATATATATTAGTATATATAATAATATAGTATACGGTGGTGGAAAAATCTCATCTGTGGAATTTATGATTCTTACGATTTTACATATGGCTAAGCTGAATGTGGAATCCGCAAGTGTCATAGACTACAGCCCAGCATTCACGCATCATCCATTTTAAGCAGAAATTCACTATGGGGGGTTCTTATAGTACAACTATCGTTGGCATTTTAGCATGTGGCAAAAATAAAATAAATTTCTTCTAATATAATAAAAAAAATAATGTATTTTTAATATTACACATATACGAAAAATTTCTGCAGATTAAAATTAAGCTTATAAATATATTAATATTGTTTTTTTAATATATTTTTTAGCGCATTCTGGGATCGAAACCGCGATCTCACATATCGTATTTATAAATGTGGCAATATTGATTGTACAGCAAGTAACCATGGTAACAGATATTTGATTTTAATAATTTACTTTTTCGCAGAACTACTAAACGGTACTGTTTTTTCGCCAGCTTTGATTTTAAAAATAAGTTGAAAATCAACAGTTTTTCTTTTCAGTAAACGAATCAACTAACGTCCTGTCATAGTCAATTGTTATACCTTTAAAAATTGCTCAAGAAAAATGGCGTCGAGAGTATACGACGGACAAAATACGAAATTCAAAAAGGCCAGAGAGCACGATTACATATTTGGTAAGCTTTCCATATTGCCTCCTATAACAAATATTCCAGCGGCAATAGCACATCGTCAGAGCGGTCGTGCTTAGATCACCGAAAAAGCAATATTGGGCGCAGACCAAAACATGGATGGGTCACCGTCTGTCGGGTTGAGCTGATCCTTAGGTCCAAGCATCATGAATGTGAGACATCTTTAAAAAATCCGATTAACAAATCACCCAAAAATATGCCTCGAATACTACAGCCGCCGTCTTTTCAAGTCGTCTTACTTGCACCGGAGGTCTGTCGGGAAACATATATGATCCCAGCTGGACTTTACGGTGCAGAGATGTCTTGGGACGAGCAATGAAAACTGACAGGACTGAGTAGCGGCAATTTTTGGTGACTATATGTTTCGTAAATGGAAAGGATATGAGAGGATGATTCATTACGGCATATGTACATCGCAAACAGTAACGGCTTTAGTCTCTGCGGCGCCCTAGGGCATTTGTTTCCTGGTGCTCTGTTTTGCTTATATTAAAAAAATCTGATTCGAGATTGGTTGCCTTTGGTGCCCTTAGCTTTTTCGACGCCCTGGGACACCGACCCACTTCGCCACCCTCTTAAAGCGGCACTGATCACAAACTGCTACTAATACATGTTTTTTTTATACACACAAATTCATTAAGTTGCACACAAGTCCATGGTATATAATCGAATAATTTATTGTGATGACAAAAACTCTAATGCACAATGAAGTAATCTGATAACTTATGTATTATAATAGACCCTTATGTCTTGTACCAGTGCCTGTTTTAGGGGGTGGCGAAGTGGGTCGGTGCCCCAGGGCTTCGAATAAGCTAGGGGCGCCGAGGGCAACCAATCTTGCTTAAATTTTTTTAAATGTATACAATATGGGGCGCCAAAAAAAAAACCCCTAGGGCGCCGCAGGGTCTAAAGTGGGTACTGTCTTGTATAAACATCTTTAATACCATTTGTAAATACCCGTCAATAAACATTGATTTGCATGTTTTATTCCTCAGATAAACTGCATGTTGTATCTGGAGAAAGAGATCACAATAAGGCGGCGAGAAGGGCGGCCATCGCGACAGCCCAGATGGTAAGACATATAAATAAATAAATATATAAATTATATAAATAAATAAATAAATAAATCTATAAATCTATGCAAACGGCTGAGCTTCGGGATGCGAAGTTAGCTTTTTTTATTGTGATGGTGATTCTGATGATGAAGTCTCATCTGTGGAATTCTATGACGCTTACCATGGTGCATATGGATAAACGCTGCATGTGGAGTGTTGATCCGCCAACGACATAGACTACAGCCCGAGATTCACGCATCATCCTTTATTATTACAGAAATTTACTATGAACGGGTGGTCTTCACGGAACGACTTTCGTCTACCACCAATTTTAATTAATAGGCTATGACTGACATTTTACAGGTGATGGATCAAATTCGCACCAATCGGGGGTATTTTAGAGCTCAGAAATCAATTAAAAAAATATATATTTTTTAATCTCCGTCGGGGATCAAACCCACGACATTTGGCTTGCAAAGCAAACGCTTTGAACATTGAGCTATGACCGCCGGCTATGGTTAAGATACGCCAATGTCATAGACTGCAGCCCGACATTCACGCATCATCCTTATTATTACAGGGATTCACTATGAATGGGTGGTCTTCACGGGACGACTTTCGTCTACCACCAATTTTGATTAATAGGTTATGACTGGCATTTTACGGGCGAGATTTTTTTATCGTTTTGCAGACGGTGTTACCAGTGTTCGACAAAATGTTCAGCGACATGAAGCAGTACAAGAGCGTAGAAATTGGTGAGTTTTACATCATTAACTGGAAACGTCTGAAACTGCATGCTTTTAAAAGCTAAAATAATAACTATGATTACGCATTTTATTTGAATCAGGGTATTTTCCAAAGTGAATTTAAATTGTGTAGAACATATTAATAAATAAGACTCTCCCACACATCGTCCTTTAAATGGAACATCATCACAAGTACTCTATAGTCAGGTTCATGCGACTTATATTGGGGGTGCGATGGTCTGACTTTCAGGGGGAACATCGTGGTGATGGAGTGGATATATCCATCCTGTCTTATCGGCCCGGGACCGTCGGGAATTATGCATGTCGGCTAACACTTTAACAACTAAGGCCGGCAAATATCTCCTGTATGTGAACACAAGAACCGACATGGAACGAGGCGAAGACAATTTTTGTTAATGACTATTGATCGTCATACCGTTTTTCTCGGGAACCTAATAATTGGTTGGTGATGTTCTCAGCCTACCACCCCAATGCGAGGCTGCCAGAGCACGTCGACACGTCGTACGCCGGCAATGCTCCCCAGCACGCCACCGCTCTCATTCAAGTGGGAGGTAAAGATCGGTTTCGGTATCACGCTATGTGAGTACGCATTTATTTAATATTATTTTTCTTCCTTATCTCCTCCGCCACAACAGCTTACCGCTGCTTGTACGAGTACTATCTTGTATACCGAGTGGTTCATGTCCATTTCTCGAATGCTTTGCAGTACTTTAGGTTTCTAGAAAATGACTTGCAGTTTACTAAAAAAAAAATATTAATCGATTTCTAAGCTCTAAAATACCCCCGGTTGGTGTATTTGATCCCTTACTCGTAAAATGCCAGTCATAGCCTATTCATCAAAATTCCCGTGAAGACGGTGGTTTCTTCACCCAGCCTTTCAGCCGCAGTCTATGCAAGCTCGCGGGATCTTACCCTGGAGACTCCCGGGAACCATCTATGTTTCATTGCTGACCTCTGAGTGCAGGTGTTCTGGGACAAGGCATAAATAAACTGAGCTTACAGAACTTTGAAACGAAAAAATATATTTATATATACATAGTTTTTTATGAAATTATGTTTGCTTTAGGCCCAAGCTCGTGTCTGCCATGCCTGCAGGAGCGTCACCGACTAGGTCGACCCCCACCCCGCGCCCCAGCGCGGCCCCCGCAGCAGCCCACAGCAGGGGGGTGCAGACACTCTGCAGGTGAGTAGGGCTCCACGCCACACGGCCACCACTAATCGGAGACACTCCAGCTTCTGACCGTAGCCGAGGAATAGATGCTTACACCTGTAAACAATAACACTCTTACGTCTAACCTGTAATCAATGGAATACAGGCGTAAGATTGGTTAACTTAGTGTTTTCTACCGTTATTACCACGATCGCTGCTCTTCGGAACTTAAAGAACTTTTTCCTTCTGCACTCACCCACAACCGACAAAGTCGTCTTACACTTGCCGAACATCAATGCTCTTTCGCCATCTGTGTTTCCTCCTCCTACAAACTGCATATCTTCAAGAAACAGATAAATAAACCCTTGCAATCTTCTCAACTCACACACAAACGCGAACACAACACTAGTTTCCCGCATGCAGCGTCCAGCCTCCGTGGCTGAACGGCATAGAATGCACTGGTCTTGACCAGTTGAGCTCTCCTGCATACGATTACATAAAAAGGATGCGCGAAAGCCGCACTTTAGTATAATGACGTTGGCAGATCAACACTGTACATTAAGCTATTATCCTTCAAATTCTAATCAACATACGATTCTCACTTTATCACCGTCTGTCAGTATTCATCTCTTCTACCAAAAATCGCTCCGGTGATTTTTTTGCCAAATTGTATTTTGGTATATTGGTGGATGAAACAAATACTCATTGATGTTAAATTTATCCTGCAGAGAGTCATCAGCACAAACAGTCCCGTACCAACCGCCAATCAAGCGGCTGCGCGATTGCAACGAACTACCAGAGGTGCTCCATCTGTCAGCCATGGACTTTGGTATGGCGATTTCATATGTATTTATATACCAATAGTTTCCCATTAGAAACGAGACAACATGAACATTAGATTCCCACAAATTAATCGACATTACGACTTTTTTAAAGCTATTTCGTGCTGCTTTTGTTGTACACTTTAATGGCCTGTATTTATTTGTTCAGTTATTAAATCAAGGTTTTGGCAGTAAATTAAATCCATTGGCAGAAGATTAAATAAATCCACTGTGTATGAATCTAGTCAGTTATAAAATTAAAATGGCAGTCTCCTTCTTCTAGTCTAGACATTTCCCATCATCTGGGGTCGGCTCTCCTTGTGAACATTTGCCATGTCTGTCTGTCCTGCGTTGCATTCTCGGTCAAACCCAGAGTTTTCAGATCCTTGTTTACAGTTGCAGTCTAGGTTGCCTGTGGTCTTCCAGGTCTTCTTTTCAGCGTGGGTATGTTAAGGGGTTTCTTCACCATCTGGTCCTCATCTCTCTGTGTCACATGCCCGTAACATGTTAGGCGGTTTCCCCTTATCTTTTCAGGTATTGGGGCCACCTGAAATGAACCCCGAATATGCTCATTTCGAACTTTGCCCACTCTAGTCACAACGCCCGCCCACATCAGCATCTTCACCTCTGCCACATAAATCATATCCAAGTCACGTTTCAGCAGGCTCCAACACTCCTATTCGTAAATTTAAAATGGCAGTAATATATTGAATACTCTATGCTGTGTGACAACGCTCGAAGTGGATTGAAGTGTTTCTCTGTGCTCTTGAAGAGTAATTCCTCGGCAGTTGCCCTGATAGCCATCCGATTCCTGATCTTCGCCTTTGACGAAAAAAAAAACATAACAAGCTTTCGACCACGCGGGATGTCATGCCGCGCGGCCGCAAAGCAACCTTGCCACGCCAAAGGGTGGGGGCACACCCGTTAGCGGAACCGTCAGCACGGCGCACCTTAATCCACGATAAGCGACCCGAAATAAAGAGACGAAAGATCGCATATCAAGGTTTTCGGTAACAGTAAGCAAGGACTCAGTACCGGCTTTAGACTCTGCGACGCCCTAGAGCAATTTTTTCTATCCCCCCCATATTGTTTGTATTTTATAAAATCTAAGAAAGATTGGTTGCTCTCGGCGCCCCTAGCTTATTCGACGCCCTGGGCTACTGACCCACTTCGCCACGCCCTAAAACCGGCACTGCAAGGAAAACATCATGCTGATGTCACTATTTACGTAATTGTTTCTTAATTGTAGCCAACTGCTAGTACTGTCTGAATTATTCTGTTCCCCATCCGGCCCTTTGCAAACGCAGCCGCGTTCTTCGCCGCTCGGCTGTCTCCGTCGCCACTCGGCTGGGTTCGGCGACACTCGGCTGAGTTCGGCGCCACTCGGCTATTTCCGTCGCCACTCGGCTGTCTCCGTCGCCACTCGGCGGCTAACCTGTGACATGCGCTGCAACCACCAGAGGCGCACTGACGTTACGAAATCTGGGAATTAAAACTTTAATTTGAATTGCAGAATTTCCAAGGCCACATTCTGCTTATCTATATTTGTATTTTTCTTTTCTGATGCACCCAGAATCACGGGAAGGCCATCAGCCACTCTCTAACTAGTAGCTTTTTCCATGCGGCCAGTAACGTGGCCCCAACTAGGTCTCCAAAAACAGGACGGGACAGGAAGGGTTTCGCCAAGCGACTCGCATTGATTAATATAATGAATGAATAATTAGCTCATAAAATGGAAACTTAACCTAACCTAACATATTTTTAATTACCATTCATTAATTATTTACTGGCAATGTATTATTTTTCTCCTGCCAATTTATTATTTTTACTGGCCAATTTTTATGTATTTATTACGGTTCCGCCGCATTTCGTACCCAGACAATTCGTTCATCGACTCATCGGTAACTTCGTAAAGCGCACTGGACTTCTGGTGCACGAGACATTTGGTCCCCGGAAAACTGATGCACTGGATGTCAAGCTAACCTAACCTTAGTTATTTAGTTAACGAGACCTATGTATCTCTGACCTCTACGATCACTCAACAAATCCTTAAGTTAGGTTAGCGAGACAGACAGTGCATCAGTTGTCCGGGGACCAAATGTCTCGTGCACCAGGCGTCCAGTGCCCCTCACGTCGTTACCAATTAGTCGTTGATCGAATTGTCTGGGGACGATAGGTCGTGACACCATTTATTACAGACCATTTCATAAAAAAATAATGTCCATTAATTGAATTAATTACTGACAAAATAATTAGTTGACTACTTTAATTATACTACTTTTGTTTATGAATGTAACAAGGTCTTACATTTTGCCTCACGTAATATAGTATATAAGATAGAAGCCTCAGGAACAACACGAGTTTTACTGTAACTTATTCCTAATAATCTGAAACACGTGTCAATTTAAATATGATGATGTATTAGTATCGTTGTTTTTGGGTTTAGCCGTGTGTGGAGAATTCACTAATACCAATATTTCGACCGACATTACAGGGGCCTTCTTCAATGTTGACGATACAACGTCGTCAGCTAGACCTTAACCAGCTAACTCGAGACTTGTAATGGTGGTCGATATATTGGTACTAGATAATTCGCCACTCACGGCTTAGCGCGAAAAACACAACACCAAATCTGACCGTGAACTCCTTAGAAGTTAAATAGATGATGTATTATTTGGTTAAAGGTTGCGGAGTTGGTGAAAAGGAGGTAGAAAGAGTGCGGGCGCTGCGCGTGCGCAGAGCTTGGGATGCGGAAGAAAGCAATGGGAGGGCCCTGCTGCAGTTAGACGAGCGAGATCTGAGGAAAAAGGAAGAGGTATGTTTAATAAATGCCCATATGCTTTATCCAGGTCCCATCACCTATTCCATAGAATAATGCGGAAGGTGTTATTGTCAAGACTAGTGATTCCCAGGGGTCTACGAAGAGAACCGCATTTCGCCGCCGGCTCGCACTCCTCCGGGAATTTTTGTGTTACTGCGCAAAGCACAGCCTTTATATTCATTGTCTAGTTTTGCAATGAAGTGGGGCTTTAATTTAAAACGTTCTTCAGTATCTTTCATACTTGGGCGTCTCCTTTTTCTGGTCTCACGGCTAACTCTTATGCCTCCTACTAATTGAGAAATTAACTCCTTCCTAAACTTTTTGTGATACCTGCTAGTTTCTGTCACATTCTGAGACATCAAATCTTCTGTAAAAAGACCAGAAAAAATACAAAAACTGTGCTTAGTCGTTGTTTGTCTGGAATCCTAATGCCCGAAGTCGCAGGAGAATTTGGGAACTCTGGGATTTTAAATCATTTCACTCCAGTAATTTGTCTCTTTTTGCCTTTCGACATTTGTGGCACTATCATCACTATCTGAGCTGTTGACATTATCGTCTTCGAAATCTTCAAAATCACTAGTAAAGTACTCCTATTTACTAATGATAATCCTATGATAATGATCCATTGTCGTAGGATTCATCTTCCAAAAAAAAGTGGTCATGAGATGAAATTTCACGCGATGTTCTTGCCATTTTGGAATAAGTGTTTTTCAGACGTAATTCTTTTGTAAAATGATATTCAACAATGCTTAAAATTATTTCAAAATGTCAGATTCAATATTCTATATTGTAATAATCACAAGCGGTAATGTTGCATAGCAATGTTAAGTAGTTTTGCACACAAAAATGCACTACAAACGCATATCGTGTTTCGTCGGCTGCCGGCCGACATCGGAGCGGGGTTACTGTTATGTTTCAAAGTGAGTACGAGGGGGTCAAGCAAAAACTGAAATCATGGCAAGGGGTCTTAGAGAGAGACATAGGTTTGGGAACCTATGGTCAAGACCCACTTTTTCACTCAGAGAGGCAAAGAAGCGCTTATGGAATGACCATTTAGTCTTAGCGCAACATAAATACTGAGGCAATTCTAATAATGTGCTCAAAGTATATGGTGTGCATATATAGAAGGAAAAAAAATCCTCCACGACCATTTTAAGGAGATCGTTGGTATAATAGAATTTAAAGAGCCTTAAATGAACAATCTTAAATTATTTCAATTTTTTCGATCGATATTTCTTGGTGAAATTCCATAATATCACATATAAAATAAAAGATTATTTAGAATTTTGACTTGTGAATGGCTACCCGACCTGGCTGAAACATGTCATCAAAAAATATATGTGGAATAAATTCTGAAAAATCTTTTATTTTATATATGATAATCTTAAATAGTGACTCGATCCAATGAAACGCGTACGATCCCTACACAATATTGCTTAATTTTCTGATCCCATGGGAACAGGCGTCTCAACATGCCATAGTCGTTGCTGTGATTAATGATATTTTTGTAGGAGGTCGACGAAATGCTCCTCCGGCAGGAGTCTATCTTGGGAGGCCACGTGTACACCAACGTGGACACTGCTGCATCAGGGAGACTCTGGGCGAAGAGTAAGGAAGGCCTGCAGTGCAAGCTGGATAAAATCAGGAACAGAAAGGCCAGGGGTAAAATAATCATACATACTTCGCTGGCGGGAATAGCTCAGTGGTTAAAGCGTTTGCTTGGTAAGCCGAAGTTCGTGGGTTCGATCCCCGACGGAGATTAAAAATATATATTTTTGAGCTCTAAAATACCCCAGTTGGTGGGATTTTAATCACTTACTCGTAAAAAGTCAGTCATAGCCTATATATGAAAATTGGTGGTAGACGAAATTCGTCCCGTGAATACCACCCATTCATAGAAAATTCCTGTAATAATAAGGGTGATGCGTGAAAGCCGGACTGTAGTCTATGACGTTTGCGGACAAACACTCAATATTAATTATTAGACTATGACTGGCATTTAATGGGTGAGGTATCAAATTCACACCAACCTGGGGTAATTTTAGAGCTCAGAAATCGATTAAAAATATATTTTTTTAATCTCCTTCGGGGATCGCACCCACGACCTTTGGCTTTCAAAGCAAACGCTTTGGATATTGAGCTATACGTGCCGGCACGTGTTGCATTTCTGTTGTTAATCGTTTATATTTCCCTCGATGAGTCAAAATGGGATACAATATATGAAGTGTTTAGTTACAATTTTTCAGTCGTTTTTTCTTTTAGATCTGAGAAAGCTAGATGCGAACCTCGCGTTGGAAGAGTCTAGAATATTCGGTCGATCCAAGAAGGCGAACAACTTCCCCAGCAAAGCGAGCACTCTTGCCGCCAGGCCACTGAGGATCACACTCAACCCAGATTACCTTCCCGACATAACTAGTGAGTGTCTTTGTGAAGCTCAATGTTGTGCTTTCACATTGAATCCATATTCATTACACAAAAAGAGACACACCAGGGAAATAACGACCATCAAAGTTGCGTGCCTCAGACTTGAGGGAACTTCTATAGAGATTAACATCCTCCTCTCTCAAAAAGGAGAGCTATTACGTCACGTGAGGGCAGGATGAGGAGCAGATCAGCAGACAAACACTTTCTTTTAGAAGCACATATTATATTTACGTTAAAAACATTACAAGTTTCTGATCACGCGGGATGACATGGCGCGCGGCCGCAACGAGGACCTTGTCTCGCCAAAGGGTGGGGACCGACTGATGATCTCCGCGCTGTCCCGGCTTCCGATAGCGCCACGAGCGGTGGTATTTTTAACTAACACATCCGTTAGCGGAACCGTCCAAAATGACAGCACGGCGCACCTAAATGCACGACAAGCGACCCGAAATAAAGAGACTAAAGATCGTATTTCGAGGTTTTCGGTAACAGTAAGCAAGTACTAAATCATACTGATGTCAAGATAGACCCAACATAGAGCTTAACCGAATAAGTATGATTTTTTATGATTACACCCTCAATGGGTATACTTTGTGTTTCCCCGCCTGTATGTATCCTAATCAACACTTCACTTGCGATATTTTAAAGGCAAGCACTGTTTAATTCAGACTGGATTTCATTCGGTAAAATACTGTCTTTTGGTATTTTATTTTTGTATTAAAATATAATTTTAAAATGCTATTTGATTATTTATTATTTTTTTTGGTTTTCTAGATATTGATATAGACAAAGGGCCCAAATTTAATAATCGCAGGCGAAGAACGACGCAAGCTGTGAACGACAAGACCATTCTGGAAATAAATAATTCTCTCAAAGGTATGCCTCCGCGTTATTTGCAAAAGATACATATTTGATTATTTCATGATACAATATGCATTGTCATACAATATATTTCATAATGAATAGCTACAAGATGGCTGCATTCAACGTCATCCGGCGGTCACCCATCCACGGTCCTGTCTGCTTTATTTCGGTGTTCAAACTAGAACCCGGTGCCTTAGTATGGCATGTATTGACCCTATTTCCATTGGAGGAACACAAATAGAGGTTGGGAACGACTATACGACTATCTGGGACAAGTAATACAACTAGGGCGAAGTAACTTCTCAAAAGAAATCGACAGGCGTATACAACTGGGATGGGCAGCATTTGGAAAACTTAAGTACATTTTTAAAGCGAAAATTCCGCAATGTCTTAAAACTGAGGCGTTTAACCAATGCATCCTCCCTGTATTAACTTATGGCGCAGAGACGTGGAATGTGACAGCAAGTCTTACCCATAAAATAAAAATCACCCAGCGTGCTATGGAGAGATCCATGAGAGGAGTGTCGCTAAAAGATATAATCCGAAACCATGAAATACGCAGAAGAACTGAAGTAGTGGATGCTACCCAACGAATAGGCATACTCAAGTGGCAATGGGCAGGGCATATATGTCGAAGAGACGACGGTCGATGGGGAAGAAAAGTATTCGAATGGCGCCTAAGAACTGGCAAACGAAGCATTGGCCGACCCCCTACAAGATGGAGTGACGATATAAGAAGAATAGCGGGAGTGACCTGGATGCGGAAGGCGGAGGATCGAAGAGGATGGAGACTCATGCGGGAGGCCTATGTTCAACAGTGGACGGACACAGGCTGATGGTGATGATGATATTTGTGACAAACATGCCCGCTACCTAACCTCGTCATTCCTCTGAAATACAAACAGTCGTACATTTGATGTCATGCATATGTTCAAATTATGATGTACAGTTTTTTATTTATTTTAGATAACCAGTTTTCGTTTGTCGACTTTGAGAAGTACCGGATAAAGAGAGAGACGACAGCAGCCGATCTGGTGGTCACTTATTCCGACACCGAAGATGATGATGCTGAGCATCGTGGTCCACTGAGCCAAGATTCCACGGACGCCGAAGAAGATATGAGCGACTTAGTGCAGGATGTCCTCGAGTCTGCGATGAAGGTTAACACAATAAAATTAATACTTTTGTCCCAAATAATAGGTTATGACCTTCACATTTTTATACCTTTGTATCATATTTTTGTACAACTATTTATATTTTAGCTTATACTTATCAAAGTTACCGTATTTATATATAGACATAATCTAACTTTGTTCATTTTGTATTTTAGACTTTTTAAATGTAAAACAGAATTAAAAAAAAAACCTCTTTAAAACAATAATTTTCGGTTACGCGTGAGAAATTTTATTTCAGCAACAGTAGCCGTTTTTGTATGATGATCGATATTTTATTTCTTAAGTAAATTGTTGGTTGGAAGGGTTTTTTTAAAATTTTTATTTGATTCACAGGAGTCGGAGAGGCGCGAACTGTTGAATATTGTGAGACGGGACTTGGAAGAGAACATTCTCGACAATATGGCGGAAGAGATGAAAGAGAGGATGGATCACGAGAGAGAGGACGCTGCTCAGCAGATTGTGGGTCAGTTCTAATATGTAAACATGGGTCGCTTTTGTGTGATGCTGTCTGTCAATCGTCAAATATGATACAAACATGTTGGTGTCATGATACCAGTAATTAAGTAATGTTTGTTTCCAATCGGTTTAATTTCAGATCAAGAATTGGAAAATTCCAGGTACGTTGGTTTGCCTGACAGCTTCCTGACAGAGGAGGAAGACTTTCTTAGAACGGTTTGCATATTAATTTATTATTTTATGTATTTAAAAATTTGGCGTATGCAGCGTGTGTCGTTCTTATTTATTTATAGGCTACATTATAGTTCCGATAGGCCGTATATGTTTCTATTGATTGCAATGCGTCTGAAAGCTCTCGCTGATGATAATGTGATTTTTTATTAGGTGTGCGCAGTGACCCGGCGCCAGGCTGATGATAAACTGCTGATGATGATGATGCACGGTGCAAAGAGGGCGGCAACTATCACCGCTCAAAACACTGTAACCGAAGAATTCCAAGAGTAATTATTCAATTTGATCAACATACAAATATTGCGTTTATCATATATAGCCACATCAGTTGCTTCGAAGTAATTCGCCACCTACAGCTAAACTCAAAAGCCACAATATCAGTGCTCATTATGTTTTGCACAATGACTTTCGTATACCGCCTACCCGCGCTTGTTTGATTCAGCTGTAGGGCTCTAGCTGTGGTCAGCCTGTTGTTATGTATATATGTTTATGTGGTCAGCCTGTTGTTATGTATATACATGTTTCATATAAATGTATTGTTTTCAGAAGCGGCATATCGCCCAAAGATGATGCTGTCCATTCGGGCTGCCGAGATGATCATAGAGAAGATTTTGGAGAACTTGAAGAGAAACAAAGAGTTGACGAGTTTATTGATAATGTGGATGTGGAGCAAGAAGAGGTAGATAATAATGACTTGGGAGCAGAAGAAGAAGGTCACATGTCGGTAGAGAAGGTTGACGGTCATTTGGAAGTTGTTAAAGATATACAAATGATGGTAGAAGAAATCGGTGGATTTAGTTTGTTGAAAGACCTGTACAATTTTATTGACGAAGTGATTGAAGAAGGTGTGCATGTGTTGAAGAATAGAACAGATCGCTCGATTGTTGGAAGAGAAGATTACATAGTGGAGCAAGATGCGATGAAGGACCTGCACAGTTTTATTGACGAAGTGATTAATGAAGGCGTGCGTATGTTTGAAACTAGAACAGATCATTCGATGGATGTTTCAGAAGGTTTTGATGTTGCAGAAATTAAAGATAAAATATTAGTCGATTCGATTGTTGGCGAAAAAGAAGAACATTTGAGCCGAGAAACTATCAATGGTAAAGATTTGGTTGCTTCTGAAGAAATGGATAGTCGTTCATTAGCAGAGAAGGTTGTTAATGGTGTTGAACAAGAGGGTTTCAATAATATTGGAGTGCTTGAAGACATGAGACAACTGGTAGATGAGTTAGTCAATGATGCTGAACATTCACACCAAGAAGTGGTGGATGACGTTAACTTTACAGAGTTATTAGGACTGTACAGTTTCGTTGACGAAGTAATTGACGAAGGCGTGCATGTGTGCGAGGCTAAAATAGACGATTCTATGGTTGTTCGAGAATGTTTGGGCGTTACAGACAACATAGATGAGATAACAGATGATTCGATTGTTGGTAAAAAATACGAAAATTTGAACCAAGAAACGGTAGATGGTAAGGATTTGGTCACATCTGAAGAAATGGATAGTCGTTCATTGGTAGAGGAGGTTGTTAATGATGTTGAAGAAGAGGGTTTCAATAATATTGGAGTATTTGAAGACATGAGCCAACTGGTAGATGAGTTTGTCAATGATGCTGAACATTCACACCCAGAAGTGGTTTACGACGTTAACTTTACAGAGTTATTAGGGCTGTACAATTTCGTTGACGAAGTAATTGACGAAGGCATGCATGTGTGCGGAGCTATAATGGATGATCGAATGATTGCTCAAGAATGTTTGGGCGTTACAGACAACATAGATGAGATAATAGATGATTCGATCGTTGGTAAAAAATACGAAAAGTTGAACCAAGAAACGGTAGATGGTAAGGATTTGAATACATCTGAAGAAATGGATATTCGTTCATTGGTAGAGGAGGTTGTTAATGGTGTTGAACAAAAGGGCTTAAATAATATAGGAGTGTTTGAAGACATGAGCCAACTGGTAAATGAGTTAGTCAATGATGCTGAATATTCAAACCTAGAAGTAGTGGATGACGTTAACTTTACAGAGTTATTAGGGCTGTACAGTTTCGTTGACGAAGTAATTGACGAAGGCATGCATGTGTGCGAGGCTAAAATAGATGATTCTATGGTTGTTCAAGAATGTTTGCGTGTCACAGAAAACATAAATGTGATAATAGATGATTCGATTGTTGGTAAAGAAGACTCAAATGTCACAAAATACATAGATGACATATTAGTTAATAATGATGATGAAACATGTGTTGAAGGGACATCTGTGAATACGGATGACTCGAAGCCATTTACTGGTGGTGAAAATTGTAATGTTGCAGAAAGAAGCGATGCTAGAGAGGTTGTTGTGGTTGCTAATAACGTAGACGACGTGAAAGGTGATGTGGCCGTAGCAGAAATGTTTAAAGAGTTTTTGGTTGAGGTAACACAAGGGATACAAAATTTATCGCTTCGCGGTACAGAAGAAGGCGGTGCTGTTGACAGTGTAGTTATTGCAAGTGAAATTAGTGATAAAAACTATGTTGATGATGGAGATGAGAGTTGTACGAGCGTTGAAGATGTGTTAAAAGATATATGCGCTAAGATAACCGAAGAGATAGAGGGCGTAATGTTAGGTAGTGAAGGTGTTGTGGAAAACGCAAGTATTGAATCCGAAGATGGTTTTAGTAAAAATGCCGATAGAGATATAATAACGGACTTTAATGATGAGGTAGTTGGGATTTCTGAGGAATTAGCAGAAGGAATAAATAATTTAATGCGTGTAGATACTAGTACAGTTAAAAGGACCGCTTTGGGTGATTTAAAGGATGAGTTTGATAAAGCAATAAGCAGTGAAGGGATGTTAAGAGATGTTTATAATGTTTCTCGTATTGTAACTGAAATAATACATGTTAACGAAGTTATTAAATGTGATGAAAGAAGAGTTTCCGAAAGTGATGTTGCGACGGTCTCTGGGGTAGAACAAGATGTAACATTGCGTGATGATGGCAAAGCTGTGGTGGATGTGGATTTTGAAGACAATACTGATGAAATATTGAAATCTGGTGAAGTTGTTGATAATACAAATAAAATTGAGTAGCACATAGGAGATATCTTCTCACCTTTTTTTCTTATGAGGCGCCCTTTATCGTATTTTGGGCCATTTTTTGCAGTTTTCCGCCCCCGGGCGATGTCCGAATTCACCGACTAAAATCGTCACTGAACAGCACACAAAGGGAAAGTTTGCCAAAATCAATAAACAATATTAATGCAGGGTATCAATAATAAAAACTCTTCAATTTACTAATTAAGTATGTTTAAATTAATTTATTTTGTCCCCTTTCTGAAATATAAAAATGTATTTTTTTTAAATATATCTGAGGGCATTTAATAATATTGGCTCCACTGTGGTTTATAATTGTTGAAGTATATTGTGTTGAATTGTTTTTTGATTATGGAATTGATATTATAATTTTAGAATTAATTTTAATTAAAAAATTATTAATTAAAAATATTTAGTTTTGATTCACAATTTATTTTAACGATTACGTGTTTCGGCCTTCCTGAAAACCATCTTCAATAAACATTTTTAATTTATTAATTTTTGAATTAAAATTATTCTAAAATTATAATTATGCAGTTTCATCAAGTATTGTCAGTTGATAACCTTAATGGAATTGATAATATGAAAATTACTGATTAATTTTTTAATTTTTATTAGAATATTATTTTATTATTTCAATATTCTAATCTACTTTTATAGATCATTGACTATATTACAATATTATCATTACTTAAATATACATACACTATACATAAAATTCTTTTTTCAACGCGTCAATCCAAGCACAAAAATAACGGCAGAAGCGGGATGCGAACCGCGGACCTTGGAATCCAACCATATGCCCAGGTATTCATACCGCTCGGCGAATCACGCCATTACTGTGCCTAGACTGACTGCGGTGGAACTAGTATTTATAGCATTGTTAGCATCGTACGACAGATGTCGCCATAGTATATATTCAAAGTATGTATATTTTTAAGCTTGTGAATAAATGAAGACTGATAGAATAATAATAAAAATATACATACTTTGAATATATACTATGGCGACATCTGTCGTACGATGCTAACAATGCTATAAATACTAGTTCCACCGCAGTCAGTCTAGGCACAGTAATGGCGTGATTCGCCGAGCGGTATGAATACCTGGGCATATGGTTGATTCCAAGGTCCGCGGTTCGCATCCCGCTTCTGCCGTTATTTTTGTGCTTGGATTGACGCGTTGAAAAAAGAATTTTATGTATAGTGTATGTATATTTAAGTAATGATAATATTGTAATATAGTCAATGATCTATAAAAGTAGATTAGAATATTGAAATAATAAAATAATATTCTAATAAAAATTAAAAAATTAATTAATAATGTCTCCTTGAGACAATATCAAGAAGGTAAAATTATCCATCAGTAACACAGGTAAATGATTGGTTATAAAGTCCGAGTCGGAACTATAAGTAGTCGTTTCACATCCATTCAGTCTATAGTTTGGTTCGAGACCCGAGTGGTACTTACTAAAATAAATAGACTGCCGGAAAGTAATAATATTAAGCTTGTGAATAAATGAAGACTGATAGAATAATAATAAAAATATACATACTTTGAATATATACTATGGCGACATCTGTCGTACGATGCTAACAATGCTATAAATACTAGTTCCACCGCAGTCAGTCTAGGCACAGTAATGGCGTGATTCGCCGAGCGGTATGAATACCTGGGCATATGGTTGGATTCCAAGGTCCGCGGTTCGCATCCCGCTTCTGCCGTTATTTTTGTGCTTGGATTGACGCGTTGAAAAAAGAATTTTATGTATAGTGTATGTATATTTAAGTAATGAAAATTACTGATTTTTTATTTAAATTTTCTTATTCATGTATGACTATAATAAATAAATACTCGTATATATATCATTGGTTTATGTTTATTATGTGGGTATATTTATTTATATACGTACATACCTAGTAGTTCCATAAATTTACCTAACAAGATTAAAAAATCGGGAACGAGGAGTCGAACGCACTATTTTAAGGAAGAAGAAGACAAGAAAACTAACCTAACTTATACAAGTGGCGACGATTCGAATGTTGTTATTGATAAATGTCAACAGAATTAACATTACCTCGACTTCTCGCCCGGACACAATTCCTCCACACAGCGAATGATCGTGATGTTTCGTTGTTGACGCGTTTGTTCATATCATAATCACTTTATTTGTGGATATTGCTCTCAATTACTGCTGTCGGTTAAGGAGATTTAATATCTACCTACATCCTATGAGATGGAAGAAGGCCGCAAATTGTCTGTTCACGGATGGAAAAACGTGAAAATAAAGACAGAGATAATCGATTGTACGACAAACGAAGAAGTCGAAATAGAGGAGATGGACGTGAAGATAGAGATGGAGCTGCGACTAAAACAAGAAATGATGGAGAACGAAGATTCGCGGGAAAACGGCGATGTGGGTAGGTAGAGATTTACTAACCCGACTTTAATATTGTTTTAGCTGGCAATCATGATTATCGTCTGATGTTCATGTTCTCACAGCTAAATACTACAATTATTATATTTGTTTATTACAGGTGCCCCATTAGCTGACAACACCGAAGTATCCCAGGTTAACAATCAACAGCAACAGAACTCTACAAACGGGGATATTATAAAAGAAAAATCTTTAACGGCCAAGTCAAGAATTAAGAAACGATTCGCTTGCAATCGGTGCGAGTTCAGAACACACAGTAACGTCAGCTTGGAGATCCACGTGCGCATCCACACGGGAGAGAAGCCCTTCAAGTGCAGCGAGTGCGAGTACGCCACCACCAGCGCCGGCAATCTGAAATGCCACTTCAGGCGACACACGGGGAAAAACCATTCACCTGCTCGTATTGCCCATACCGTTCATCCAGAAAAGAACACGCCAGAGACCACGAGAAGACGCACACAGGAAAAGAGCTCTTCAAATGCAAGCACTGCAATCATATGTGTGTCAATCGTTATATTTTGAAATATCATTTAATGAAGCACACCAATGAAAAGCCGTTTGCATGCAAGCATTGTTCGTGTCGATGCACAAATCTCAGCAGGCTGAAGAGCCACACCAGGATGCACCAGGGCGACAGGTCCTATGCGTGCACGCAGTGCGAGTACGCCACGTACAGCCGGGGACAGCTCACGGCTCATGAGAAAATTCACTCAGGCGTTAAGCCATTTTCGTGCACCGACTGCGGGTATTCGTGTGTACACTCCGGTACATTGAAGCTTCATATAAGAACTCATACCGGAGAAAAGCCTTACGCTTGTCCGAGGTGTCAGTACAAGGCATCGCGCTCGGGGCACATGAGAGAACACATGAAAACTCATAAAGGCTTGAAACCATTCAAGTGTACGCGATGTGAGTTTTCGTGTTTGAACAGGGCGATACTGAAACGCCACGATTTGACGCACACGGGGGTCAAGGCGTTCCCGTGCGATCAGTGCAGCTACCGCGGAGCGACAGTGAGCGCCCTTAAAAGTCACGCCAAAGTTCACTCCAAAGAGAAACCGTTAAAGTGCACGAAATGCGACTTTGCTTCATCGTGCATGGCGTCGTATAAGGTGCACCTGCGCAAGCACGCGGCAGAATTGCAGTTCCACTGTTCACTGTGCGAATATAAGGGGATCACGTACACGATGATCAAAACTCACATGAGGAAGCGTCATTGGATTTGTCA
>JAGTXR010000471.1:0-76441 GCA_022606575.1 Glossosoma conforme
CCATCCTGTGTTTTTCTTGAGTGCCTAATTTAAAAAAACTATATTTAATAGAATCTGAACCTAAATAAAGTTTAAAATGCTTATGATACAACTTAAAGTATGGATGATCCATTAGTAATTTGGAACAAACGTGTAAAACATTGCTAACCAAAATAAGCTGAAAATGAGTGACTTGAGTGACGACATACGCTTCTGACTTTTACGGTCACATTTTTTCAGTACATTGATCGGATTTATATTGACATCAGCGTGATATAGACCCTTGTTGACTAGTACCGAAAACCTCGATATACAATCTTTCGTCTCTTAATTTCGTTCGCTCATCGGACACGCATGTGTTGTCATTTTGTAATGCCGTTAAGAAGACTAGTTATATAGATCGCCACTTGCAGCGCTGGGTGTCACCGACCACGGCGCCCCGTGCGCAGTCAGTTGTGTGCCGACTGGAGCGAAGTCGTATTGTCGTTAGTCCGGCCTGAATGCTGTGACTAGGTCCGGGCCAGAAGTTTGCAAAGTTATCGAAATATATATGACAATGTGCTTCAAAAAAAAAAAAAAAGTCTTTGTGTTGTTAATCTGCTCCTCATCCTGCCACCAGGAGGAGGACGTCAACATCAAATGATCAGAATATATCGGTCAGAATAAATAATATATGATCATAATTGATGTAAAATGGGCATAATTAAATGACAATTGTACTAAGGTTCTTTAGTAAACCTAACTTAACCTGATTCAGACCGTTTTTTTTTATTCTGACGTTAATATTTTTATTCTGACCATATGCTTATATAAATTCTGAACTGATTATTTTCTTTTTTTTCTTGCCGTGTTTCTTATATGTGTGGCAATACGAGGATGGGGTATTGTCAAACACCCACCCTACGCCCCGGACTTGTATGAGCGTATAGCACGTGCGCAAATGGTGCAGAGAGTTCAAGAACGGGCGTACTGACGTCCGTGATGAGGAGCGTTCCGGACGGCCATCTGTATGTGACGAAATAATCGCAAAAGTGGAGGCAGCGATGCTCTCAGATCGAAGATTGACGTTTCGTAAACTCTCCGAAATGATCCCTGATGTCAGCAAAACCTCTATTGACAAGATTTTGACGGAGCATCTAGGGTATGCTAAGGTTTGCGCGAGGTGGGTGCCAAAAATGTTGACCGTACGATAAATTTGGATGAGGTATTGTCAAGCACCCACCCTACAGTCCGGACTTAGCCCCAAGTGACTACCATCTCCTCCCTGAGATGAAGAAACACCTGGGAGGAACGCATTTCGGCGACAGAGAAGAGCTGGAAGAAGCGGTTCTCAAGTATCTGCGGATTTTTTTGACTCGGCCATTCAAAAGCTCGTATTCCGCATGCAACAATGCATTGACCTCAGTGGCGACTATGTAGAAAAATAGTTAAAAGTCTGAACTTTCCGAAAATGTACGCATTCATGGAATTAAACATGTTTTACACTGTAAAAAATCACTGGGAATCTTATTTTACGGATAACAATCGTATATAGAAAAAAAGCTCTGAATGTTTCGAACCTACAATTACTAGCATGACAATCGGTCACGTTACGCTTTACTATATCCATATTTATATCGCATGCAATATGTTTATAATAGTAATGATCATTAGTTAAGTAAATTTTCCGTGATATTGATAGATCATCATACATGATGTGATGATAAGAAGAAGCATCAACTGACGTCACACCTTCTGGAGTGTGCGCTGTGCCCGAATAGCTGCATCCATGAAGACCTGATGATGGCCAGAAGTAACGCCATCGACGTCACCCACTTCTGGGCAGACAGGATCTGACCCTGTTGTTTCCGACACGATTATATATATATATGTGTATAACTGACGTCAATGTTCTGCGGGTCATTTTTATATACAGTAAGACCCCGCCTAACGCGGGGGAGACGTTCCATCAAAGTAGAGTGTAATGCGAAACAGCGCTAAACGAGGCTATCTTAACATGGAAATAATGGTGTTAGAGGAAGATGGATAGAAAATTGGCTAGGTAAAGGTTCCAATTTTCTGCCTTTTTGTCTAGAAGGCATGTAATGTAGTTTGCGTTTTCCTTTTGCGTTCTGTTAGAAGTTGTTGATAAGTGGATAAAGCATCTATAACACCCCGTCTTGCTTTTGAACTCCTGTCAAGGTTTGGATCATTTTCAACAAATTGAGATTGACGTTCACCAGAATCTAATCTTTTTTTCAAATTTCAATTTCGTTTATTTTTTCCTTTCAGAAACATTACAAATTATATGAACTGAATTCATTTCTGAAGTACAATAAAAATAAAAATAAAAAATACAATAAATTCAAACATAGGTACTTATGATTAAGTACTATGAACAAAGCAATAAAGACAAGCAACAGAAGGTCCCAATGCTCATCAAACAGACGACGCCAACAAATTATCCCTCCAAAGAAACTTTTGGAGTTCTTGTCTGAATTGGGCCTCTCTTACGTGAAATATATCAACATTCGAGGAGATTTGGTTGAACAGTCTGATCCCTCTCCCAAGAGGCATAGTCTCTTGCAGGTTTTCTTATATATCTATCTTCTAATCACTTGCATTTTAGTTTCTCAGTAAAATGCTTTTTCTGGTTGCTTTCTTTTCTTGTTTTTCATTATCAGCCATGATAAAAACTAAAGATCATAATATTTGTCATTTTAATAATCGTTATAGTATTATATAAATTTATACTTATTTGGAAACCTGGCGCTGCGCACAATTTCGGGGAATCCCCGGGTTGAAATAGAAGAGCGCTAAGCTGAAACAGCGCTAAACAAAACAGCGTTAAGAGGGGTCTCACTGTACATGGCAATTCTTAATAGAGCTGATATAAAGGTGAGACCAAAATCATGTTAACCAACAGATCTTTCTGGCAACGATTCTTGAAGACCATATGTATTCTATGAAGCTCGATATTTTCGACTTGTTAAGTGTCGATCCGCCAATATTGTTAGGTTTCCGGCGGGTATAGCTCAATGCTCAAAGCATTTGCTTTGCATGCCAAAGGTCGTGGGATCAATCCCCGATGGAGATTAGAAAAAAAAAAGTTTTTAATCGATTTCTGAGCTTTAAAATACTCCCGGTTGGTGTGAATTTGTTCCATCACCCGTAAAATGTCAGTCATAGCCCATTAATTAAAATTGGTGGTAGACGAAAGTCGTCCCGTGAAGACCACCCATTCATAGTAAATTCCTGTAATAATAAAGGATGATGCGTGAATCTCGGGCTGTAGTCTATGACGTTGGCGGATCAACACTCCACATGCAGCGTTTAGCCATATACACCATGGTAAGCGTCATAGAATTCCACAGATGAGACTTTAAAATTACTATGCCTTTGTACGTCCACTGTTAAACGTAGGCCTCCCGCATGAGTCTCCATCCTCTTCAAACTTCCGCCTTCCGGTTGTTAATCTGTTCATGGATTTCAAAGTCCGCTAGTCAAAGTTCATGCCAGTCGGGAGGCCTTTCTTTTTGAGTAATGAAATCTTCTGATGCGATTTGTTGCCAGAGCTGGAGTCTCTCATTTTCAGGGCCACATGTGAGAGGTTGTGTGGATCTCAAAAAGCTGCTTCGCGATTTCAGTCTGGGTGTTGGGGGTATCTGATTATACAAGCAGTGGGACGGTTGGTGATTACTTTACGCATTTCGTAATATGTTTAGTTAAAATCTTCTTCTTTATCCTAGCCATTTCCCATCATCTGGAGTCGGCTCTCCTTATGCACATTCGCCATGTCTGTCTGTCCTGCGTTGCATTCTCGGTCAAACCTTGAGTTTTCAGATCCTTGCTTACAGTTGCAGTCCAGGTTGGCTGTGGTCTTCCAGGTCTTCTTCTCAGCGTGGGTATGTTGAGGGCTCTCTTCACCATGTGGTCCTCATCTCTCCGTGTCACATGCCCATACCATCTTAGGCGGTTTTTTACTTATCTTTTCAGGTATGGAGGCCATCCGAAATGAACCCGTATATGCTCATTTCGAACTCTTTCCACTCTAGTCACACCGCCCGCCCACCTCAGCATCTTCACCACTGCCACATGAATCCTATCCAAGTCACATTTCAGCGGGGTCCAACACTCTGACCCGTAGAGCATAGCTGGCCTTACAGCAGTCTTGTAGATTTTCATTATTCACTTTCCATACTCACATAATCAATTAAACTGCCCACGTCATTAAACTTCTCGGGTTCATCACCCGCCAAGCTAGTCTATTTCGTAACCCTCTAATTTTTTGTACTCTATATTCTTAATTCTTTCTATCCAAGGCATATTTTTGGATTTTTTACTGAAATCGGACCATTTAATTCTAAGGACCGGTCCTTAATACTATTCAGTCAACCAGAATACTATTTAATATTATAAAAAATAAAAATATACATACTTTGAACATATACTATAGCGACATCTATCATACGATGATAACAATGACATGAATACTAGTTTCAACGTGAGTCGGTCCAGGCATAGCAATAGCCGAGTCGGCTGAGCGGTATGGATACCTGGGCATAGTTGGTTTCCAAGGTCCGCGGTTCGCATCCCGCTTCTGCCGTTATTTTTGTGCTTGGATTGACGCGATGAAAAAGGAATTTTATGTATAGTATATGTATATTTAATTAATAAGAATACTATTTCATTACAAGGATTACATGCAGTAGTATACATATGTACTATGTAATTTATGATCAGAGATCACTTAGATTTACATAATGTTTTATTTATCACTAGATTTCTTGTAAAATGTTTAAATATAGCTTCAATGTGAATTCGTGGCCTAGGACTTATAGCAAAAATCTTGCCTATAATGCGAGAGAACACGGGTTCTATCCACAACGAAGCTTAAAACTTTTTTTTTTATCGTTATACTTTATTTTTTTTTATTTTAGCACATACAGGAGAATACCGACTGATAATGATAGTAATTCTGAAGTCTCATCTGTGGAATTCTATGACGCTTACCATGCTGCGTGTTGAGTGTTGAACCGCCAACGTCATAGACCGCAGCCCGAGATTCACGCATCATCCTTATTTTTACAGGAATTTACTATAAATGGGTGGTCTTCACGGGATGACTTTCGTCTACCACCAATTTTAATTAATATGCTACGACTGGTGTTTTACGGGATAGGGATCAAATTCACACCAACTGGGGGTATTGTAGAGCTCAGAAATCTTTTTTTTTTTTTTAAATCTCCGTCAGGGATCGAACCTACGTCCTTTGTCTTGCAAAGCAAACGCTTTGACCACTGAGCTATACCAACCGGCAGTACTTAAGAGGCTATACTTAAGAAAACTTGACGCCTGACCATTTAACAAAGTAAATTAAATGCATTAGAATCCTAGTTTATCTTGTCTTAATCTTCTTCGAAGTATCAATCCGGTGGATTGGTTTACAGTAACAAAATCTTGCATCTCGATCTGCACTCTTCTCGATCTTATTCAACCCGCTTTAGCTCGGCATAAGATCTGCAACTCGTGTCCTGGAACACTTGCTGCAAATACTCACAATTAGAGCGCCCTCTGCAGTTTCTCCCCTCAACCACAATGTCGTGAAGAAGACCATCGTGGCGCACGACGTGACCGATCGCCTCTCTGAGATGGTTCTTACTAGTTGCCTATCTTCCTTGATTATGCTGAGAGCCTCATTGTTCGTGACGTGGTCTCTCCAGGAAATTCCGAGAATTCTTCTATAAACCACATTATTCTAATAAACATAAATTATTTATGGAAATACTCAGGAATCGTACCATATTCTATTGAGTATAATTGTTTAACAGCAATGGCACATCGTTAGCGCGGTTCTCGTTAGATCACCGAAATTAAGCAATATTTGACGCGGGCCAAAACTTGTCTATTGAGAACAGCGTATCGTTGAATAAGTTGAGCCGCTCCTTATAAGCATCTAACCTCCTTTAACCCTTTGGCATCGGTTGTCGGCATATGCCGTCAAAGATTCCCCGACCGTTGACATCAGTTGACGTGATATATCGTTTTGCTACTTTCAGTACTCGTTGTGACATCTACGGTAGGAAATTGGAACTGCAATCATTCCCTTTATCAACCTACATGTATTATTTACAGGAATCTGTAAAGCAAGTAAATAAACATCGTTAGGATTCGTCACGGGACCGATTTTTCTGTAAACCACATGTGTCAATGCCACCACATGTATGGAGTTACATAATGAACGTTTGTTAAATATAATATTTTATATGCATCATCTGATAGCTAAAGTATACAAGAACCAATGTGATAAATGAAAAAAGGTCAGATAAGTACATTTATGCTTCAAATATTAGTTTTAAGCAAAAAAAATATGGTTTGAAAAATCCATTCTGTATTGACAGTATAATTTGTATTCCACCGAGCCGTAACGAAAGGGTTAAAAAATGCATATGTCTGCCACTGCAATGCGGCCCTGGATCTAGTGACTAACCCATTGCTCTGTAATATGTATACATATATAACATGTTCTTTGGCATTTCATGTAATTTCCTGTTTGTTATACAACAGAGCCTAGTTTTGAAGGCAAGGTCTGCGCTTCGAGGCGACATAACCACTTATTACAAGCGCCAAAGACGCAGATCGCGTAACGTCGCGATCTGATCGCGGAGGGGAGCGATCTGCGATGAATAAATATTTATTAGTTTCTTGAAGAGATCCAGATTGTAGGAAGGAGGAAACACAGACGCTTGAAGAGCATTGCAAAACTTACCGGTAGCATTAAGAAAGGAACTTATGAAACTGCCAGTTCTTGGTCGACACACATTAACCGTGTATGGATGTTCGGCAAGTGTAAAACGAGTGTGTCGGTTGTGGGCGGGTGCAGAAGGAATTATTTCTATAAGTTGCGAAGAGCAGCGACCGCGGTAATAACGGTACAAAAGACTAAGTGAACGAATCTTACGCCTGTGTTCCATTGATAGCAGGTACAAAATTCTGGATCAGAATAACACAATTGGTTATGTTATAATGTTACTATAAATACTTTTAGATTTTCATTCATAAAAGTAATCGTACACACAAATTTACACAAAACATCATCTTATACGACATTTCTTTCGTCAATAATTCGAAGGAAATAAAGCGGACGCTGGGATTCAAACCACGAAGGCAAACGGACCTAATGGCAGTGAGCCAAGCTGAGTATAGAACGAACAGTGATTGCAAAGGTTCGTGATTCGAAACTCAGCGTCTGCAGCTTATTATTCTCCAATTTCCTTTTCACAAATCCTCATACTTGGCAAGAATCCTTAAGACGTTGTCAGAAACCAGACTCGATGACATCAGCATGATATAGCCCTTGGTGACTGGTACCGAAAACCTCGATATACAATCTTTCGTCTCTTATTTCTGTTCGCTTGTCGTACATGTATGTGTCGCAAGTCGACAAGTCCGGTCACGGGTGTGACGTTAGTGATATAGAACGCCTTTTGCGACGCTGGGCGACACGTGTGCCGACCGCGAAAAATATCATATTGTGGCCCGGCCGGTCCGGGCCAGAAATTTGTAAAGTTAAAGAAATATTTTGTCAATGTGCCTCATAAAAAGTCTTTGTGTTGTTAATTTGCTCCTCATCCTGCCACCGTACGACTGAATAACTTACTACATTTGAAAGAGAGGAAGATGTTGTAGTACATGTTCCTAGCTGGACCTTTAGGTGCAGATTTGGACGAGTGGTTGCTTAATTAAGTAGCGGCAGTTTTTTGGGAGCCATATCTTACAGATATGAAACAAATATGAAGGAAGAAATACAAGGGTTATCCGTTAAATAAAGTTCCCAGTGATTGTTCACAGTGTAAAACATGTTTAATTCCATGAATACGAACATTTTTTAAAATTTCAGACTTTTAGCTATTTTTCTGCATAGTCGCCAGTGAAGTCAATGCATTTTTGCGTGCGGTATACGAGCTTTTGAATGCCCGAGTCAAAAAATCTGCCGCAAAGCCACGCAGATACATGAGAACAGCTTCTTGCAGCTCTTCTCTGTCGCCGAAATGCGTTCCACCCAGGTGCTTCTTCATGTCAGGGAAGAGATGGTAGTCACTTGGGGCTAAGTCCGAGCTGTAGGGTGGGTGTTTGACAATACCCCATACAAATTTATGCATATGAACACTTTGAAAAACTAGTATTTTATCTAATGATTTCTAGCATACTTAATATTTAAGTAAAATTCAATACATGTACTCGTATTTCACATTAGCTATTTCTTTTATATAGATGTTTACTTTACGACGATAATAAACTTAGAATACAGCCCAAGTACATGACTTAATGAGTTTAATGGTTGTAATGTCGCAGTAGCCATTGATGCATCATTAACCGCAATTATGGCATTGCCGGCGGGTATGGCTCAGTGGATAAAGCCTTTGCTTGTCAAGTTGAACGTCGTGGGTTCGATCCCAAAGGTTCCGCCGCATTTCGCTATCAAACAATGCGTTCAACGACTCGTCGGTAACGACGTGGGGCGCACTGGACGTCTGGTGCACGGCACATTTGTTGCACGAGATAACTAGTGCACTGAATGTCTCGCTAACCTAACCTAACCTAACCTTACCTAACCTAACCTAACCAAACCTCACCTAACCTAACCTAACCTAACCTAACCAAAGAATTTGTTCAGTGATCATAGAGTCCAGAGATCCATAGGTCTCGTTAACGCAGTAACTTAGGTTAGGTTAGGTCGAAGAACGAAATGCGTCAGAACCCTTCAGAATCACTATCGACCATCCGTCGGTATTCTCCTGTATGTGTTTACATATACAAGAAAATGATCTTTGTCCTCACTCAAGTAAAAAAAAAATTTAATCGATAAACACATATAAAATCTGTTTCTCGGAAGAAGCGATCCTTAGAGATATTTTAATCAATTAATTGTTTGCAAACCTGTGGCTAATTATATTCCGTAGGTCATAAGGCCGCAATAAACACTGCATTATAAATAAACGCATTAGAATCGTTCGATAAAAACAACCTAAAAATGGTAATTTCCACTGTACTTGATAAAATATAGCGAAATCCCTGATTCGTTGTATTTCACCTCGATCAAAAATACGAGTAGGTACAAATTGTGAAGTTCTGCGGAATTTAAAATTTAAATTATTTTTCTCGAATTTAAATTAATTAGTATGGTTACTGCCATCTGTGGGATTTTCATTAAACTTAATTATAAATGTTTTGCAATATATAAATAACAATTATTTTTATGTAAATAATATTTACAACGATATACTTAACGCTTTGAAATAAACGATTTTATTTTCGAAATTTCTATGATTATTAAATTAATTGATTAAAATAGTATATTTTAAGATAATGTTTGTGTATATGCATTAATAACATTTTTATTTCCGATTAGTCGGGAAGTGAACCCGCGACCATACCATCTAACGATTATTTTTAAAAGGTTTTAATTGAAAAAGAAAAACAACAGCTTTTAAAAGATTTATTTATTTTAAATAGAATCATCATATTTTTTAAATCAATTTATAAAACATTATAAAAGAAATATTAATAATTAAAGCCATAAGTTACTAAAAATATTGTTATTATTTTGATAGCACTGCCTTGCTGCCCAGCAGATTTTTTTTAGAAGCATTTATTACTTCATGGTTTTACACAAAAGGACCTAGCCCCTGGACGTGACCAGGGTTGGAATATATGGAGGTCCCTTAACAGACTTCGGACCGGAGTATGCAAGACGAGGACACAAATGAAAACCTGGCAGTTTTACAGCGGGCCGACTGAATGTGACTGCTGAGCGGAGCAGACGCTGTCACACCTTCTGGAGTGTGCGCTGTGTCCTAGTAAATGCACCCAGGAAGACCTGATGATGGCCGAGAGTCACGCCATCGACGTCGCCCACTTCTGGGCAGACAGGATCTGACCCTCATGTTTCCGACACGATTATATATATCAAATAAATAATTTATAACTCATATGGATTTTTTAAATTATTAATTGGAATATTATTTTATTATTTCAATATTCAAATCTACTTTTATAGATCATTGACTATATAATAATATTATAAGTAATTAAATATACACATACTATAATGCAACAAATTATTTTTATACGCATCAATTCGTTCAGAAAAAATATCGGCAGAGGCGGGATGCGAACCAGCAAACTTTGGAACCAACATTTGTTCAAGTTCAACACAATCAGGCTCGTGGAGCATATGGTCGCCACATATTAGCGTAGCACAGTTATGTCAGCTGCCATGATCTTAGCCACGCCAAATGCATACTATGGTCACAATTTCTGAGCACAAGAGTTTGAGGTGCAATTGGGTGTGCGTTAATCGTAATTTTTAACGAGATCAAAGATTAGCCGGATGCTGCTTGAGGCCTGACCCATTTGGTACTGATGTGCGATCCAACTAATAAAAAACACATTCAATTTTAATAATCTTTTTATTGCATATATGAGTAAGTATTTACAGCATATCAAAAAATATATTTTTTGATATGAAACCATTCTCAAGTGCAAGAAGCCTCTCTCACATTTAAGAATGGCTTTGATTCATTTCGCATAAGCATTCTAATGCAAGCTCATCATAAAACGCAAGAGAATCATGCAGATATTTGTAGGTTATCAGTTGTATAGAGCAGTGCTCCGCAACCGGAATGTGCGGCACACTGGTGTGCCGTAAGCCGATACAGGTGTGCCGCGATCAAATAAGGCAATATTATAAATACATAATTTTACAGCGATCCTCAAGCTCCCAGCGCCTATCGCCTATTTATGTAGACATACAACGAAGTACTTGCTTTATTTTAAATTCTAAATGTAATTTAAAATAAAGTGAAATTGATGAAATTAATATCTATTTTTGGCTTTTGGTGTGCCGCGGTATTCAAGGTGAGAACTTTGGTGTGCCGTAGAATCCATAGAATTACTTTGGTGTGCCGTAGATGAGAAAAGGTTGCGGAGCACTGGTATAGAGAATCAAATTAACGATCATTTCACACATAATGAAGATCATGTGTTCGATTCCCGTTGGATATTAAAAAACACAACATATTTCTAAAAAGAAAAGGATTTCTGAGCTCTAAAATACCTGGTGTGCATTTGATTCCTTTCCCGGAAAATTCCAGTCATAGCCTATTAATCAAAATTGGTGGTAGACGGAAGCCGTCCCGTGAAGACCGCTCATTTATAGTGAATTCCTGGAACAATTAGGATGATGCGTGTATGTGGGGTTGTACTCTATCAACTATCAACTATATATGGCCTGGAACTCACTACCGGAAAGCATAAGTTCTCTTAAAGCGGAGGCATCCTTCAGAAGCAGACTCAAGACCCACCTTTTTACTCAGAGAGGCAAAGAAGCGCTTTTGGAATGATCATTCGGTCATAAAAGAGCGCTATACAAATACTAATATAATAATAATAATCTATCAACAGTAGCGAATTTAGACCCTGCGGCGCCCTAGGGCATTTTTTTGGCGCCCCATATTCTATAAATTTTGAATATATACAAAAATATATAAATATACAAAAAAAATGGTTGTCACCAGCGCCCCTAGATTATTCGACGCCCTGGGGCACTGTCCCAGTTCGTCACCCCCTAAAACCGGCACTGTCTATCAATTTAAATTGGTGGTAGACGATGGTCATCCAGTGAAGACCACCCATTCATAGTAAGTTCCTGTAATAATAAGGATGATGCGTGTATGTCGAGCTGTATTTTATGACATTGGCGGATCAACACTCCACATGCAGCGCTTAGTCATATGCACCATGATAAGCGTCATAGAATTTAACAGACGATACCTCAGAATCACTATCACCATCTGTCAGTATTCTCCTGTATGTGTTTACATAAAAAAAAAAAAATTAATGCCACTTAAAAAGTAGCTTTTTACGTGTGTTCAGCAACGGGTCACCATCTGGGTCTCCATAAAAAAAAAACAGAACAAGGAGGGTTTTTACCAATCATGATTTCTTTCGGTTTTTATATTTACATAAAAATATATATATATGCATGCACAGCTTAGAGGTAACACTGTTCATAACTAAATAACTTCTTAGTAGCTTTTGGGTTTAGCCGTGTGTGGCGAACTTCCTTCAACCAATATTTCAACCGCCATTGCAGGGGTCTTCTTCAGGATTGATGAGTTATTTAGTTTTGAGTTGCTTTATTCAGATTATAATTTTTTTATGAGCCTTATTGATTTATATCTCCATGGCAACTCAAGTTTCATTCGGAGAATCGTTGGTATGTTCTAAGAATTGTACCTCCACGAGCGTCATGACGGACTGTGGTCGTCCTTGCTTGTCTGTACAAGTTTTAGAGTATGTGCTAGAGGTGGAAGCTATGCTGTTTTGAGAATCAAGCCATCATCCCTGTTGATGTTGATGGGATGTCTTTTGATTTCAATGGCTTTCCCTTACTAGGCGTGCATGTTTTCCTTGCGTTCGAGCCACGATTTCAGGTTCGAGTCCCGTGTCAGCCAGATGGTCTGCCAGTGCTGACGCCATTGGGTGGCCTAGTCTAAATAAATCATCAATCCTGAAGGCGACCCCTGCAATGGCGGTCGAAATATTGATTGAAGGAAGTTCGCCACACACGGCTAATCTCAAAAGCCACAATATCAAATCTGGCCGTGAAAACCTAAGAAGTTATTCTGTTCATAACTGTTTATATACGTTTTTCTTCTTTATTAATCATCGAGGCTGACATCGGCAAGTTCCTTGGTGACTTGCCTCTTGCGTTCTTCATTCTTGATCTTCTTCTCTTGATCTCGTTGTTCAAGAAGTTTCAGAAGCAGCTGACGCTCCAAAGCCACCTGCTCATTGCGAGAAAGATCGTCTTCACTGCCTCCCATAACAGCCTGGAAGCAACAATATTTGGTTAGGTTAGTTATAGGTTATGTTAGCCAAGAAACAACATGTCAGCACTTCACCGATCATGTTCGCAAACGAAAAAAGCGAGAAAGTTATAGCCCTTGCTTACTGCTACCGAAAACCTCGATCTACAATCTTTCGTCTCTTATTTCTGTGCGTTTGTCGTACATAAATGTGTCCGCCATATTGGCAGTTGGCACTAGTTTTGTAGACCGCCGCTTGAGCGCTGGGTGAGAGCCGCAGCGCCGGCGAGCCCATCACGCCGGTCGCCCGCCGCCCGTTGGCGAGAGCATATAGTATTGTGGCTCGGTCGAGGCCTAAATTTGTAAAGTTTCATCGTAAATATAAGTCAATGTGTTTCTGAAAAAGTCTTTGTCTTGCTGACCTGCTCCTCATCGTGCCCGCACGCGACGGAATAACACCTATTTGAGAGAGAGAAGGATGTTAACATGTCTCCCGCTTTCTACATGCAGTCGGCTTGACGGCATTAATACGACTCCTGCAAAAGATATAGCGCTTGCAAACGCCAACTCTTTTGACTTCTTAAATCTGGACTTAGCCTAACACTTTTCTATGTGCGTGTCAGACGAGCAAACAAAAATAGAAGACGAAACATCGTATATCTAGGCACTTCGATGCCAGCCTTGAAAAGGCTATATCAAGCTGATATCAGAACATGTAATGTATAAAGGATTCTCACCTTGTCTCCATATAGCTGCATCAGTTGCTTGAGCTGCTGCTTGGGAAGTTCCGGTGCGGGCTGAGTTAGGACTCCGCCTCCTTCGAGCGCCCCCTTGATGTGCTCCTCATTCAGTCCCATCTGAGGGTAATCCCCGGGGATCGGAAGAGGCTGATAGGGTTTCTGCTTCATCGTCTGCGACCAGCTGTTCAGGTACGTATCACCCTCGGTACTTACCTAAAAATATCAACAAAGATATTAAAATCTTTTATATTTTGAGCATTCAATGCTGTTCAAATCAACACTTGGTTTTCACAGGTATCTCTACGTGAGACGAGCCAAGCTCAACTGACGCCTCAGCAAAGGTTTACCAATGATGATATCGACACTAAGATGCATTGTAAATAATAAGACATTGATTGACAACTTCGATATTCGGCTCGGACCACGAGCAATCAACGATCTAATTCCGTCGAGACCCGAGCCGAAAGTGACAGGAGCGCGCTGTAACACAAGCAGCGCCCTCTGAACAGTGAACTTATAGAGTGTGGAAAACGTGAATTGTGTTTTTAGACTAGTTTTTTGTTTATGCTCTCCTGCGGCATCGTTATAATAGTAATATGAAAGGGTTATTAAAAAAAAAACATTCAGATACATATATATTTCAATTTCAATTATTTTTTTCCTACAATAACATTACGAATTTTACAAATTCAATTCGTTAACCCTTTCGCATCGGTTAACGGTATATGCCGTCATAAGATTCCCCGACCGTTGACATCGGCTAACGTGATGTATCGTTTCGCTACTTTCTTACAATGGTTTTTTATGCATCATCTGATAGCTAAAGGATACAAGAACCAATGTGCCAAATGAAAATAGACCAGATAAGTACATTTATGCTTCGAATACTAGTGTTATAATTGACAATATAATTTTTATTCAAACCGAGCTGTAATGAAAGGGTTAATGAAGTACAATCAGAATTAATAATTGTATAAAAAAATATATAAATATATGTACTTATGATTAATTACTAAGAAAAAGTAATAAAGACAAGCAACAGAAGGTCCCAAAGCTCATCAAACAGACAATTCCAACAAATTATTTTTCCATATAAATTCGTGGATTTCATGCCTGAATTGGGCTTCCCTTATGTGAAATATATCAACATCCGAGGCGATTTGGTTAAGCAGTCTGATCGCTCTCCCAAGAGGCTTTTTCTAAGCTTATACATGTAAACATACCCTCTGTTTGTGTTGGGCTACCTTCTCCACCTTGTTCGGGGTGTGCCTTTTGCTGCTAGAGGCAAAACTGGAACCTGGAAAAGGCCAAACAAATATTCAATCACTGCAAGATTTTTTTATAAACTTCAAGTATTATTTAGTTTCTAAGCCATGTATATTTCGAATAATCTAACAAAGCTTTAAATGCACCAAACGAATAATTGTTTATATTTTTTGCCCAAAATAATAAATTTACTTTTTTTACATTTCTTTACTAAAAAGCCAAAATCTAGACGTGCAGTAGAAATTGTACATAAAAATTAAAACATCGATAATACAGGTATGTTTTATAGATTCTGTGTTATCATCAAATATATTGCAAGACAATAGATCGGCCAGGCGTTATAGCTCAGTGGTCAAAGCGTTTGCTTTGCAATCCGAAGGTCGTGGGTTCGATCCCCGACGGAGATAAAATAAATATAAAAATAATTCAAAAAAAATAACATACAGGAGAATACCGACAGATGGCGATAGTTATTCTGAAGTCTCATCTGTGAAATTCTATGATGCTTATCATATGACTAAGCGCTGCATGTGGAGTGTTGATCCGCCAAAATCATAGACCGCCAACGTCATCATCTTTTATTATTACAGGAACTTACTATGAATGGGTGGTCTTCACGGGACGACTTTTGTCTGCCACGAATTTTGATTAATAGGCTATGACTGGCATTTTACGCATGAGGAATCAAATTCACACCAACCGGAGGTAATTTAGGATCTTAGAAATTGATAAAAAAAAAAAAAACTCCGTCTTGCATCGAACCCACGACCTTTGGCTTTCAAAGCTAACGCTTTGACCGTTGAGCTATACCTGCCGGCTTGAGCTATACCTACTTCGGTCTATCAGGTCCCTTGAAATGGGACAAAATTCGTTGAACCAGGGCCGAGACTCTTCGTAGACCCCCTATTATATTTCATAAGCTCCCATTTTTTTTCTGTTGTCATAGACCCTTTGGAGGTCCTCACAGACAGCTGGGGGTCTTTATAGACCACTTTGGGAATCACTGGGCTAAACCACTATATGGAATAGTAAATTACCCTAAGCTCATTGTGAACAGGTATGAGACTAATGGCATCATAATTAATGAGGTAATAAATAAAAATTACCAATTTTTGTTGTTTTCAACAAATAAATTCAATTAAGTAATTATTTTAGAAAGCCGTTGCAATACCTTCAGTTTCAATAATCAAGAATCGAAATGAATTAAACGATAGGCATTACGACAATTATGTAATACAGGAAGGGAAAGATACTTAACCCTTTCGTTACGTTCGGTGGAATACAAATTATACTGTCAATGCGGCGTGAATTTTTCAAACCATTTTTTTTGCTTAAAACTAGTATTTGAAGCATAAATGTACTTATCTGGTCTATTTTCATATATCACATCGATTCTTGTATCCTTTAGCTATCAGATGATGCATTAAGAACTATTCTAGTTAACAAACGTTACATACATGTGGTGGCATTGACACATGTGGTTTACAGAAAAATCGCTCCTGTGACGAAACCTAACGATATTTATTTACATGCTTTACAGATCCCTGTAAATAATACATAGGGTTGATAAAGGGAATGACTGCACTTACAATTTCCTACCATAGATGTCACAATGAGTACTGAACCGATGTCAACGTTCGGGGAATCTTTGACGGCATTTGCCGACAACCGATGCGAAAGGGTTAGTAAAAATTAACGTTTGTATGTTTGTTTATATCTTATGGATGCCTTTACGGTATTCTCATGTATGTGTTTACAAAATAAATAATATATATAGTTACCGATAGGCCTGGTGTTGGTCTGCGGTCCAAGTTCGAACATAACCTGGAAGTCAGCATGGTTGCCTAGACTGAAGCCGAAACCAACCCTAGAATCAGTTCCTAAAAAGGAAAGAAAACATTATCAACACATTATGCTATTGAAATTCCCCTAAAAAGATAGTGTTATCCTCCTCTCTTATTACGATATCTTTTACTGGATGAATGATGCAGGATCAGGTTCACAATACAAAGAACTTGTTTTTGTTTCGCTATACACGTTTATTTGTCAAGCACTTCGCATTCGGCACACGCCATATAGGCGTGCCCATAACGGTCGCGAGCATTGTCCAACTCTGTTCGCTCTGACATCTCGGCGGTGCCAACTGTCGCTGCCGAAAAAAGCGAATTCAAGATGGCAGTGGTACCAACAAGAAATGGTCCCACTGTCATAACAAATATTTTGGCGTATGCAAACACCGTTTAACATTCTACAATTAAAACAAACATTAGATGTGCATGTCAGGCGAGCGAACAAAATAAGAGACAAAAGATCGTTTTTCGAGGCTTTACGGCATGAGCCTAAAGGAGTTATATCAAGCTGATATCAATAGGATTCATGTGGCAGAGATGAAGATGCTGAGGTGGGCGGGCGGTGTGACAAGTGTGGACAGAGTTCGGAATGAGCATATTCGGAGTTATTTCGGGTGGCCCCCATACCTTTAAAGATAAGGGAAAACCGCCTAAGATGGTATGGGCATATGACACGGAGAGATGAGGACCACATGATGAAGAGAGCCCTTAACATACCCACACTGAAAAGAAGACCTGGAAGACCACAGGCAACCTGGACTGCAACTGTAGACAAGGATCTGAAAACACTTGGATTGACCGATAATGGAACGCAGGACAGGCAGACATGGCAAATGTGCACAAGGAGAGCCGACCCCATATGAAGGGAAATGGCGAGGCTAAAGAGAGAGATGCTATTGAAATTCCTCATTTCTCAAAGGTCGACCCCAAGTCGCCGGGATCGTCATCGGGACGTGTAGTGAATGGATGAGAGGCAGGTCACAAATCAAAGAACTCGTCGAGAAACACATTAACGTTCATTTTACGTGAAAGAAGACTGACAAAATTTGTAAGCCGCTGCCCGGGACAAGACACACAATTCTTTTCACTACTTTCACTCCGCCGAACACACATAGTGGTCACTTGGCGAACTATGGCGCTCCACATGACAGGACTTGCTTGAAACAAACGAAATGACGCATGCAAAAGTCTAATATCACTTAAATCTTAAACTTAGACAAACATTTTTATATGTGCATGTCAGACGAGCGAATAAAAATAAGTGACGAAAAATAGTACATTGAGGCTTTTCGGCACCAGCCTGCAAAATTTATATTTTCAGCATTCTCTTTGAGATAAGGTAGTGACATCCCCAAGGCACACACTCAAGTGGCAATGGGCAGGTCATATCTGTCGAAGAGACGATGGTCGATGGGGAAGAAAAGTATTGGAATGGCGCCCAAGAACTGGCAAACGAAGCATTGGCCGACCCCCTACAAGATGGACTGACGATATAAGAAGAATAGCGGGAGTGACCTGGATGCGGAAGGCGGAGGATCGAAGAGGATGGAGACTCATGCGGGAGGCCTACGTTCAACAGTGGACGGACACAGGCTGATGATGATGAATGATGAGTGACATCCCCCGTTATGAAAAGGCGACTCCATGTCGCCGAGATCGTCAGCGGGACGCGAGGTGAAGAGATAAGGAGCAGGTCATTAATACAAATAACTTTTCGAGAATTCTTCTATATGACCCACCCATTCATAGTGGATTCCTGTTACAATTAGATGTAAAATTAACTCACCTTTCTTGATTGGAGGTATGTTAGAATAGGCCACTGAGAGTAGAGATGGCAGCTCTTCTGGTATGATGGCCGCACTAGCATCTAAAACACAAAGAAAATGTTGGAAGGTACAGAAGAAATTTCTGAGATCTCTTTACATGAGGGTGTATGGATACTATCCGTGGCTGTATCCAACTAACTTCATACAGGGCATGTTGGGATACATTAAGTTGAAGACAAGAAGGCATGTGTGCTTAGGCATGCATTTCTTCCGGCTGTTGCGTGGCGTGTTTGGGAATCCTGACATTTTGTTGAAGATCGGTTTGTGTGTCCCCGATAAATATCTGAGAATAAGGAAGCACAGATTGTTTGCTCTCCCAAAGAGTAACACTAACCTGCGAGAGACTATGCCTCATGGGAGAGGGATCAGACTGCTTAACCAAATCGCCTCGGATGTTGATATATTTCACGTAAGGGAGGCCCAATTCAGACATGAACTCCACGAGTTTCTTTGGAGGAATGATTAGTTGGCGTCGTCTGTTTGATGAGCATTGGGACCTTCTGTTGCTTGTCTTTATAGCTTTGTTCTTAGTACTTAATCATATTTTTATAAATTGTATTTTTTTTTATTTTATTATTAATTTTGATTGTACTTAAGTTATTGTTTTTTTTTTTAATTTTTAATGTTTCTGTAAGTGAAAAAAATTAATAAATAAAAAATCGGTAGAAAAGACTAAGTGAACCAATCTTACGCCCGTGTTCCATTGATTGTAGGTTAGACGTAAGAGTGTCATTGTTTATCAAACGAATTGCTCTTCTTTGAACTGAGTCAATCAAATTTATAAGGTATTCCAGGGGCAAGATCCTGGAATACCTAGCCCCTGGACATGACCAGGAGTGGAATATATGGAGATCCCTTAACAGACTTCGGACCGGAGTATGCAAGACGAGGACACAAATGAAAGCCTGGCAGTTTTACAGCGGACCGACTGAATGTGACTGCGGCGTGGAGCAGACCCTGTCACACCTTCTGGAGTGTGCGCTGTGTCCGAGCAGCTGCACCCAGGGAGACCTGATGATGGTTGAGAGTAATGCCATCGACGTCGCCCACTTTTGGGCAGACAGCATCTGACCCCGATGTTTCCAACACGATTATATATAGAAGGTATTTTGGAGCTCCAATTCAAAGGTCTATTATAGAAATATCGAAGTATAAGGTTTTACAAAAAAAAATTCAAGTGACGAAAAATACGTAAAAACGTCATCATCATCATCAGCCTGTGTCCGTCCACTGTTGAACGTAGGCCTCCCGCATGAGTCTCCATCCTCTTCGATCCTCCGCCTTCCGCATCCAGGTCACTCCCGCTATTCTTCTTATATCGTCAGTACATCTTGTAGGGGATCGGCCAATGCTTCGTTTGCCAGTTCTTGGGCGCCATTCCAATACTTTTCTTCCCCATCGACCGTCGTCTCTTCGACAGATATGACCTGCCCATTGCCACTTGAGTGTGCCTATTCGTTGGGTAGCATCCACTACTTGAGTTCTTCTGCGTATTTCCTCGTTTCGGATTCTATCTTTTAGCGACACTCCTCTCATGGATCTCTCCATAGCACGCTGGGTGACTTTTATTTTATGGGTAAGACCTGCTGTCAGATTCCACGTCTCTGCGCCATAAGTTAATACAGGGAGGATGCATTGGTTAAACGCCTTAGTTTTAAGGCATTGCGGAATTTTCGCTTTAAAAATGTACTGCCCATCCCAGTTGTATGCGCCTGTCGATTTCTTTTGAGAAGTTATTTCGCCCTAGTTGTATTACTTGTCCCAGATAGGTATAGTCGTTTACAACCTCTATTTCTGTTCCTCCAATGGAAATAGGATCGAAGGTCTGTGAAATATGACGTAAAAACGTGAATTGATTATATTTTAATTTTTGTGATGAAATTCTACGTAATTTACGCAATCTTTCTGTCATTGATGAATTTTTTAACGAAATTTTCCATTTTTCCATCAAACATGTAGCAATGCTTTGAAGTCCACCAATATCATTTTTTCATCATGTATTAAAGCGTTTTTTTTTTTGAAACAGCATTGTGTGAAACATATGGATCTTCTCAACAAAATATTTGCCGGCTGGTATTGCTCAATGGTCAAAGCGCTTGCTTTGCAAGCCGAACATCGTGGGTTCAATCCCCGACGGAGATTGAAAGAAAAAGAAGTTTTAATCGACTTCTGAGCTCTAAGATACTCTGGTCAGTGTGAATTTGATCCCTCACCCGTAAAACGCCAGTCATAGCCTATTAATTAGAATTGGCGGAAGACGAAAGTCGGCCCGCGAAGACCACCAATTCATAGTAAATTCCTGTAATAATAAGGATGATGCGTGAATCTCGAGCTGCAGTCTATGACATTAGCGGATCAACGCTTCGCATGCAGCGCTTAGCCATATGCACCATGGTAAGCGTCATATAATTCCACAGATGAGACTTCACAATTACTATTTGTCGGTATTCTCCTGTATGTGTTTACATAAAAAAAAACTGAAAACAGTATATACTTATAAAAAGCTATATATCTAAATGTTATATACATTGTATGGGAAATACGTTTTTGAATGCATTTTTTACTCTTCTATAGCAATGTAAAAAGTATTTAATTAGCCTAATGCTAGTATTACAATGATTTAATGAAACGAATAAAAAACCCAAGAACTTTGATTATTACAATAAAAGGTAGTCTTAAACAACCAGTGGTAAACAAGACGCTAAGTCATATGCGCCGAAGAAATGCGTAAGGCAATCAAGCAACCGTACCACTGCTTGCATAATCAGATACCCCCAACACCCAGACTGAAGTCACGAAGCAGCTTTCTGAGATCAACACAACCTCTCACATCCGGCCCAGAAAATGAGAGACTCCAGCTCTGGCAACAAGTCGCATCAGAGGATTTCATTACTCCAAAGGAAGGCCACCCAACTGGCAAGAACCTTGACTGGCGTACCTCGAAATCCCTGAACAAATTAAGAACCGGAGTTGGTAGAACTAAGGACAACCTCGAGCGGTAGGGAATGCTTCGGCAGGGAGTCATTATTGTGCGACTGCGGAGACCAGCAGACCGCCTCACACGTAAGATCCTGCTCCATGTGCCCAATAAGCTGCACACCTCAAGACCTAATGCTAAGCAAAACACGGGCTATTGATGTTGCCAGATACTGGGCAGAAATAATTTGACGTCGCTGACACGATAAAGAAGATTCCAAACGTTTTTCAGTATATATCGTACTCGGGCGTCCCCTTTTTTTGGACTAATTGATAAATTCACTCCTTCCAAGTTTTTATTTTATGTAAACACATACAGGAGAATACCGACATATGGTGATAGTAATTCTGAAGTCTCATCTGTGGAATTCTATGACGCTTACCATGCTGTATGTGGCTGAGCGCTGCATGTGAGTGTAGCAACGTCACAGACTACAGCTCGAGATTCACGCATCATTCTTTATTATTACAAGAATTTACTATGAATGGGTGGTCTTCACGGTACGATTTTCGTCTGCCACCAATTTTAATAAATAGGCTATGACTGGCATTTTACGGGTGGTGGATCAAACTCACACCAGAGAGTTTAGATTTTAGTTAGAGCTCAGAAATTGATTAAAAACTTTTTTTTTTAATCTCCGTCGGGGATCGAACCCACGACCATTGGCTTGCAAAGCAAACGCTTTGACCATTGAGCTATGACCGCCGGCAGTTAGTTTCTTTCAAAATCTGTGACATAAAATCTTATGTAAAAGCAAGAATACTAAAGCAGTGTTAAGTCGTTGATTTTCCGGAATTCTAATGCCCGAAATCGCAGGAGAGTATGGTTACTTGGGAATTATAAGAGTTTCTGTCAGTTCAGTTTAGGTTAGCGAGACATCCAGTGCACCAGTTGCCCCGTGCACCAAATGCCTCGTGCATCAGGTGTCCAGTGCGCCCCACGGTGTTACCGATGAGTCGTTGAACGAATTGTCTGGGAACGAAATGCGTCAGAGCCCCGGATTTAAGTAAATATAATTATAGGTAGTATAATTTTTGCGTAATTCTAACCTTGAATAGTTTGGGAATTCAACTTTTAATATATATAAACTCTCTGCACCATTTGCGCACGTGTTGTACGCTCATACACTTGTCTCCATAGATTTCGCATAGCTGGGAATGGATTTCTACCGGCGCAATGTTTTTTGCCGACAAGAAACGGATCGCCGAGCGCAGCTCACACCTGGTGGGTAAAACGATGGGGATATCCATCACGTACGGCTGCCAAGCCAAGACTGAGCTCCGCAGGCAGCTCGCTAGGGAAGGGATTTGGAGTGGGGAGCCAAGGTACACTACAGAATCCCGGGATTCATCATAACAGTGCTTTTCAGGAATGCGGTGCCATAGGAACAGCGCAGAACAAAAAGATAAGTCAACAGTCGCACACATCAATCAAGGCTAGCTTTCAATAAAAAAGCAAAAATTCTTTAGACAAAGAATATGAATTTAAGGCTCCGCAAGCAACTTCCCAAAACATTTGCTTGGAGCATCTTGATGTGAGACATGGTGCTTATCTGAAAGTGATAAAAAAAGACTAGAGGCCTTTGAGATGTGGTCATACAGAATAATTCTCGTAATTTCCTGGAGAGACTACGTAAGGAACAAGGAAGACAGGCACCTAGTAAGAACCATCTCAGAGAGGCGATCGGTCACATCATGCGCCACGATGGTCTTTTTCACGACATTGTGGAGGTGATGGTTGAAGGTAGAAACTGTAGAGGGCGCTCTAGACGGGAGTGTTTGCAGCAAGTGTTCGAGGACATGAGTTGCAGCTCTTATGCTGAGCTAAAGAGGATTACAGGAGGACCGAGAAGAATGGAGATCGAGATGCAAGATTCTGTTGCTGCAAACCAATCCACCGGATTGGTACTACGAAGAAGCGCCATGGGAACCTTATTTTACGGATAACCCTCGTAGTTATCTCTACAATATATAAGCCGAACAGTGCTTTATAGTCTCCAAGTTTGATTCACTATTATACTATTGTAATGCTGTCAATATATACGCATATATGTATTGATATCCTCCTCTTCCATTTAGGACATCGGCTTACTGGATGAAGGATGCAGGATCAGGTTCACAATACAAACACTTGTTTCTGTTTCACGATACACGCTTATTCGTCAAACACTTGCTACAAAAAAGACCGTGGTGGCCCGCGCCATATGGGCATGGCCATCACGGTCGCGAGCGTTTGTCCAACTGCCAGCTCACGCGCGCTCTCACATGTCGGCGGCACCAACCGCCAAGATGACAGTCGTACCAACTGGCAATGGGGCAACTGCCATTACAATTATTTTGGCGTATGCAAACACCGCTAACATTATATAATTAAACTGACATTCGATGTAGACGTCAGGCTAGCGAACCAAAATAAGAGACTAGAGATCATTTATCGAGGCTTCACGGCATCGGCCTTAAGGAGCTATATCAAGCTGATATCAGTGTATTTTACAAAGGTTCTCGTTCACTGGTATACAAACTTATATAACACAACTACTAACGCCTTACAGGTAGCTTAGCGAAATAAGTTTTTGTTGCAATATAACCAGTAATTATTATATGTGGCAACCTTGGCTGTACATTCCAACGCTTACAATTGCTATTCAATATCTATTAACGATTTCTTTTACCAATGAAATCAATACTTAACCCTTTATAAAACTAGTATTTGAAGCATAAGTGTACATAACTGGTCTTATTTCATACATCACATTGGTTCTTGTATCCTTTAGCTATCAGATGATACAGGCTGTCGGCATATGCCGTCAAAGATTCCCCGACCGTAGACATCGGTTGACGTGATATATCGTTTTGCTACTTTCAGTACTCATTGTCATCTACGGTAGTTAATTGGAAGCGCAGTCATTCCCTTTATCAACCTGCATGTATTCTTTACAGGAATCTGTAAAGCATGTAAATAAATATCGTAAGGTTTCGTCACAAGAGCGATTTTTCTGTAAACCACATGTGTCAATGCCACCACATGTATGTAACGTTTGTTAAATATAATAGTTTTTAATGCATCATCTGATAGCTAAAGGATACAAAAACCAATGTGATATATGAAAATAGGTCAGATAAGAACATTTATGCTTCAAATACTAGTTTTAAACAAAAAAAATGGTTTGAAAAATTCACGCCGCATTGACAGTATAATTTGTATTCCACCGAGCCGTAACGAAAGGGTTAATAATGTTAACAATAAGACACATCAGATGCGATGGTATGGTAGTTCCACGATCGCTCTTATTATAAATGATTGATTTCACAAACGGATCTTAAAAGGAATTCTTTCAATACTAAGAATTCATACAACTGTCACTGAGAGAAAGTTGCTATTTTGCCATTTCTCAGTTTTCAAAGAAAATAAAGAGTTTATATTCATTTTAAAAGACTAAATAAACAATGGCGGAGAGATCTCATCGAATATATGACGCTTGCCATTTCGAAGATGACTTTACAATGCACGCTAGCCAATAATTCATTTCTTTCAGAATCATTACAAATTTTATTTAATCCGATCCTGAAACAAGATACTAGACAAACAATTTATAAAGATAGGTATTTATGATTATTAACAATAATGATTAAAAAGTCCCAAAGCTCGCTAGTCGCTATGCTCGGAGTGTCGCTAAAAGATAGAATCCGAAACGAGGAAATACGCAGAAGAACTCAAGTAGTGGAGGCTACACAACGAATAGGCACACTTAAGTGGCAATGTGACATATCTGTCGAAGAGACGACGGTCGATGGGGAAGAAAAGTACTGGAATGGCGCCCAAGAACTGGCAAACGAGGCATTGGCCGACCCCCTAAAGGATGGTCTGACGATATAAGAATAGCGGGAGTGACCTGGATGCGGAAGGCGGAGGATCGAAGAGGATGGAGACTCATGCGGGAAGCCTACGTTCAACAGTGGACGGACGCAGGCTGATGATGATGATGATGATGAAAGCTCGCTAAGCAGAAGACTCCACGAAATTACTTTGATAAATAAATTCGCGGATCTCATGTCTGAACTGGGCTTCTCTCACGTGAAATATATCACAATATCCGAGGCGATATGGTTGAACAGTCTGATCACTCTCCCAAGAGGCATAGTCTCTGGCAGGTTAGTATAACTCCTAGGAAGAACAACCAATATGTGCCTCTCTATCCTTAAATAATTGTCACGGTCAAACAAACCATCGAAATCATATAAGAGCACGGTCAGGCATTTTTAGGCAAAAGCATTTTCTACGATTTTTTTGAGTAAGCCAACGTTCGAGAAGACAACCGGTATAAACCAGTAAGCTCTATGATGCTCTTGATGCTGCATGCGATAAATATGACTTTTTTATGTAAGCGCATGCAGGAGATCACAGCCGGTCAAGACCAGTGCACTCTATGACGCTCAGCCAGGGAGGCTGGACGCTGCATACTGGAAACGTGTGTTGTGTTCGTGTTTGTGTGTGGGTTGGGGAGATTGCAAGTGTATATTTATCTGTTTCTTGAAGAGATCCAGATTGTAGGAAGAAGTAAACACAGACGCTGAAAGAGCATTCCATAGCTTACCGGTGGCATTAAGGAAGGAATTTTGAAATTTGTAGAAACGTTAATTCGTTTTGCCATCGAGTATGGGTTAGAGGAAAATCGTTTGCTTAACATACCGAAAGTCGTGGGTTCAATACCTAACAGAGATTAAAATAAAAATGATTTTGAGTCGATTTATGCTATATTATATTAATACCCCGGGTTGCAGTGGTTGTGAAATGATTCCCTCACCCTTAAAACGCCAGTTTTTTTACCATATCCGGTAATGTAAGCTCAGATTGTCTATGCCTTGTCCCAGAACACCTGTAAGCCTGGAGGTCCACATGGAAACATAAACGGTTCCCGGGAGCCTCCAGGACAAGAGCCCGCGAAACTTGCATAGACTGCGGCTGTAGTAACAGAAAAATAATTGAGTGTTCAATAAACATAGTGTTTTAAAGAGATCGGATGATCAGCCCGACGCTTCCGAAGCCTGGACAATTTGTGTTTTGTCCTTAAGGGGTGGTTCAACCCTACCAGGGGCATGTATAGAGCTTAGATTTGATTAAATCATAATTTTTTTAAATCAAGCTTCGATAAACATAGATCGAACCCACGACATGTATGGTAAGCAAACGCACTACCACTAACCCATACTCAGCGTGAAAATTATGAAAAAAATAATTTGTATTTTAATAAAATAATTAATAACGGTGGTGGGTACGTCAAGGAAGAAAACGGGAAGGATAAAAAATAATAGGCTAAATATCAATTAGATAATATGACGGGAATGGCTTAGTGGCTAAGTTTCAGCTTACTATATCAAAGATCAGTATAAAAAATTCAAATAAAAGTCACCCAGCGTGCTATGGAGAGATCCATGCTCGGAGTGTCGCTAAAAGATAGAATCCGAAACGAGGAAATACGCAGAAGAACTCAAGTAGTGGATGCTACCCAACGAATAGGCACACTCAAGTGGCAATGGGCAGGACATATCTGTCGAAGAGACGACGGTCGATGGGGAAAAAAAGTATTGGAATGGCGCCCAAGAACTGGCAAACGAAGCATTGGCCGACCCCCTACAAGATGGACCGACGATATAAGAAGAATAGCGGGAGTGACCTGGATGCGGAAGGCGGAGGATCGAAGAGGATGGAGACTCATGCGGGAGGCCTACGTTCAACAGTGGACGGACACAGGCTGATGATGATGATGATGATATCAAAGATCGTTGGTTTCAATCGCCGACGGATATTAAAGTAAATAATATTTTTAATCGATTCATAAGCACTGTAAACCCCGGTTGGTAATAATTCGATCCCTTCCCCTTAAAATATCTGTCATGGCATATGTAAAATGGCAAGCATTATAGAATCCATAGATGATATTACTACTTTACTATCTGTCGGTATTCTACAATATGTGTTAACGTAAAAAAACATTTAAGATTCGTTCACATAAAAGAAATTAACAAAAGGAGAACACTTTAGAGGTAAATTAAAAATAAATTAAATGATTAGTATTACTCACAGCTCGCCAGAAAAACTAAACAAAACACAAACATTTTAAAAACCAATTTACTATTAGATCACTTTCGATTTCTACCGCCCGTTGACGCGAACGATCGTCGAATGAAACGAGACAACGAATCGTCTACCACTCGTGTCTCTCCCACCAGTATAAACAACAAACAACACAAAAAAAATACCAAAAAAACGATCAAAATCAATCAAAAATATCGACTAAAGTCATCGAAAACCAAATGACAACTAAAAAATATTCGAAAAATTCGAACTGGCATTCGATAAAACAAACAACAAAAATTAAGAATTTAAAATAAAACGTATTTTTAATACTATAATCAAACAATAATACACCTTAAAACAAATATAAATAAAGACTATATTAGCCTATCAATTATATATTTTATACGCTTTTTTATAATTGACTCAATTAAATTTCAACGCTTGCAATATTAGACTTTAAAACGTTTTTCGTAAGGCTTATAATTGATTGCGTTTATTACACACTTATGTTGTTATTAGATTGCACAAACAAAACTTCTTAATTAAAAAATATATGTGATTAAATGCAATTTTTAAGCAATAATATTATTTATTTATATTGGTTTTAACGATTAAAATTGCATACAATTTAAATTCACTTACGTTAAAATTTCTTATTAATCGTTCACTCCTGGATATTCAAACATAGTGATATTGAATATTTTTCTTTATTTAATTTTGCTGTAATATTGTGATTTACATTATTAGAATAATTTTATTTCAAATGTTCATACGTTGATTTTGTTATACATATATATTGTGTATTATAGTATTGTTTACTACTTTTGTAAACTAAACACGAAATTTATTTGTATGGAGCATCTTGATGTACGGCTGTGAGACATGGTGCTTTTCTGAAAGTGATATGAAAAGACTAGAGGCCTTTGAGATGTGGTCATACAGAAGAATTGTCAGAATTTACTGTAGAGACCACGTCACGAACAATGAGGTTCTCAGCATTATCAAGGAAGACAGGCACCTAGTAAGAACCATCTCAGAGAGGCGATCGGTCACATCATGCGCCACGATGGTCTTCTTCACGACATTGTGGAGGGGATGGTTAAGGGTAGAAACTGGTGCCCTAGACGGGAGTATTTGCAGCAAGTGTTCGAGGACATGAATTGTAGCTCTTATGCTGAGCTGAAGAGGGTTGCGGAGGACCGAGTAATGGAGATCGAGATGTAAGATTCTGTTGCTGCAAACCAATGCCGCAACTTAGTTATGTCAGCTGCCACTGTCCGTTCTTCGTTTTAATACATATCTGCATCTGAAGGTCCACTTGGGAAAATATATGGTTCCCGACAACCTCCAGAGCAGAAGTCCGAGTACTTAAAGAGGAGTCAGCTGTAGTATCCGTGGTATATTTTTATGTGATTTGACTATCGGATTTTTAAAGGAAATCGAATGATTTTGACGACCAGTTTGTCCAAAGGGGCGGCTCAATCCAATCAAATCATACCCGCCAACAAAATAATCGTAAAAAATTTTTTACACTATCCAGCTCGTGCGTTACGCGACTAAACTTACGCTGGAGGCCGACTGTTTTTTTAAAGAATTGCTAAATCTATCGTCATGTGTTCAAATAAAATTAAATATGACCCTCACCGAAAAGGTTTGAGATTTTCGAATTATGGTCGAAAGTAAAAACAACACATGTTGTGTGATCGGCCACTAACGTTTGAAAAAACATCACAAGCTGTGTATAGTCGGCCACTAAGCGTTGGCGGAACAATCACACACATGTTGTGTGACCCGCCTTTAACGTTCGGCTTGGCGATTACACACATATTGTGTGATGTTAATTATTTTTAACTTTTCAAATGGACCCAAATCAGACCGCGATTTTCGGTTAGCAGCAACCTTTCATTTCCTTCTCTATGTTCGCTTTCATTGATCAACAGTTAAGCGAAAGTCGACCTTAAGCTTCGTAACTCATGTTCAGATCTCCATACAAAGTGCCGCGCTGACTAGTTCCACTTTCTCTTGCCGGGACTAACGTGAGTATGGGCTCTAGAGACGCTCTCTTAAAGAGGCCAAGGTCGGCAGACTTTAGTACCCGACTTGCGACGTTGTGGAGCTGAGTAGCGCCGGCAAAGCAGTTGACCTCCTTACCGACAAGTTTCTCTTCCGATTGCGCCGTTGCAATATTTAAAAAAAAAATATATTCACAAGAATACAAAGCATGATCTCTGATCCTTGTTTTCAGAGACGTACCTTTACCCTTCCCTTACTGTGCTAAAGACATCCATGAGCTCCGATGATATGTAATTGTAACCATATGAAAAATTCATTTAAAAACAGGAAAAATTAGAATATTCCTAAAGATTGTTTAGATTGACTATGGTTGAAGTTGAAATGTATCAATTTTTGTAATGTAAGTATCTGAAAAAGAGCAGTAAACATCGCAATTAGCCGCTATAGCTGGCGTAGCCGACAAATTCAGCGCGCATGCGCAGCCGAATTCATACTGACGGAACGTTCGCTTAGCCGCGCATGTGCCCGGTTCTGTTTTATCTGCGCCGCCGCTCGCGCAGATGCATGGCACGGGCGCGCGATTCTCACCCCGATTATTTCACAAATTATTTATTTCTATAGCTGCAAATGGATCACTAAACATTATTATAATTTTATAATATATGTAACTAGCCATTTATTTTAGAAAAGTAATATTTTAATTTAAATAACGAACATTTTAAATTAATTACTGAGAGTATTAAGTATATTACTTACATTTTAATTTAAAAACTGACCGCATTCGTAATAACATAGCGGAAACTGCCAATCAATTTAATATATTTTCAGTTTATTTAATTTACTCCTAATTTATTTATTTTACTACCAAAACCATGAATTAGTGACTGAACAAATACAAACCGAGTTTAATAACGGCAAACAGAACACTTTGGCAGTAATAAGTGGCGATCACATACTTCATTTTTAAAGCCAACTTGGGAGAAGGAATGGAAAAAGGCTAGAAAAAATAAAAATATTATTTGATTCATACATTTATAAGAAAAAATATTCATACCAATGAATTAAATTGAAATACGTAATTTAAGTGTAAAAATTTATGTTTTTTGAGATTTGCTAACGTTATTGACCGATAGTCACAAATATCGCAACCATGCGGCTTTTCTCCGGTGTGAGTCAGTTTGTGGGTTTTTAAATTACGCAACAAAACACATTTATAGTTGCAACTGTCGCAACTATATGGTTTTTCTCCAGAATGAATCAATTGATGCCTTTTAAAGTCTGTTGACCACTTACTCTTGTAGTCACAAGTGTCGCAACTGAAAGGTTTTTCATCCGTATGTATGATTTTGTGTTTTTTAAGACTGTCAAAGTAGATACTCTTAAAGTTGCAAACATCACAAAAGTATTGTTTATCACTTGAATGGATCAATTTATGTTTTTTTAAGTTTGTTGATCGATTGGACTTAAAAGAGCAAACGTCACAACTGAAAGGCTGTTCTTTCGAATGCGTCAGCTTGTGCGATTTTAGATTTCCAGAACTGGTGCATTTAAAATTACAAACGTCGCATTTGAAAGGCTTTTCTCCCGTGTGGGTGAATCTGTGCCTTTTAAAATCAGTTATCCATACAGTCTCAAAGGCACAACTATCACAACTGAATGTTTTTTGCATTTTATGTAATAAACTGTTTTGATGAAGGTACGTTATTAACGGTTTGTCTTTATCTTTGTCTTCATTAGGCAGTGGAGAAATCGTTTCTAAGCTGATTTGAGAGTGATTTACAGGAGTTGTCGGTTGGTTTAAGGTTCTATGATATTCATCATTTTTTGCATTGAATTCGTGAGAGACATTGATTAAGCATCCCAACAGCTGATGGAGCCGAAGTTTCCTTGGAAAATGGGTGTTAAATTTGCAAAGAACACAAGAGAGTGTCTCCATTTTGCTCATCGATGCGTCAGTGAGTTCCATATCACAACGCCAACCTGAAAACCGATACAATTATTTATTTAAATTATCATTTCCATATTTATAAACATAGTAAATGTTATTTTTATACGTTTAAACATTCATTATAGATACACATATAAAAATAAGCAAAAGCCCATCAAGTATAAATATTAGTATATGTCGTAATATCAAGTATCGTTAAGTATTCAAATATTAAGTGTGAATGAATTCAAGTCCAGTACAAGTGGAGACACAATACCGAGCGCTGGGAATCAAAATTGTAACGGTAAAACACGTCATTAATAATTAAAGTTGATGCACAAATAATGCAATATAAGAATATGCGTAAGAATTTCGTAGATTTTACGGCCAGATTTGGAATTATGGATTTCGGGTAAAGCCGTTTATGGCGGATTTATTTTTTTATATTTAGACCACCTTAGTAGGAGTCATTTTTAGAGTTGATGATTTGTGTTAAATTATCAAATACTGAAGATGACTACTGCAATGGCTGTCAAAATACCTGAGAGGGGAAGAAATTTGCCACACAGTTAAAGCGATACATTAACACTTTCGCATCGGTTGTCGGCATATGCCGTCATAAGATTCCCCGACTGTTGACATCGGTTGACGTGATATATCGTTTTACTACTTTCTTAGAATGGTTCTTTATGCATCATCTGATAGCTAAAGGATAGAAGAACCAATATGATATATGAAAATAGACCAGATTAGTACATTTATGCTTCAAATACTAGTTTTATAATTGACAGTATAATTTGTAAGCCGAGCCGTAATGAAAGGGTTAAAAAATGTAAATGCATAATATTTTTAATAAATTCTATGAAATAGATATCAATGAAAATAAAAAGTTAAAACATTATATATATTCAAAAATATATAAATTATGAATTAATTTTTTAAATTTTTATTAGAATATTATTTTATTATTTCAATATTCTAATCTACTTTTATAGATCATTGACTATATTACAATATTATTATTACTTAAATATACATATACTAAACATAAAATTCTTTTTTCAACGCGTCAATCCAAGCACAAAAATAACGGCAGAAGCGGGATGCGAACCGCGGACCTTGGAAACCAACTATGCCCAGGTATTCATACCGCTCGGCGAATCGCGCCATTGCTATGCCCAGACTGACTTGCGGTGAAACTAGTATTTATATCATTGTTATAATCGTACGACAGATGTCGCCATAGTATATATTCATTTGAGACCCGAGTGGTACTTACTAAAATAAATAGACTGCCGGAAAGTAATAATATTAAGCTTGTGAATAAATGAAGACTGATAGAATAATAATAAAAATATACATACTTTGAATATATACTATGGCGACATCTGTCGTACGATTATAACAATGATATAAATACTAGTTTCACCGCAAGTCAGTCTGGGCATAGCAATGGCGCGATTCGCCGAGCGGTATGAATACCTGGGCATAGTTGGTTTCCAAGGTCCGCGGTTCGCATCCCGCTTCTGCCGTTATTTTTGTGCTTGGATTGACGCGTTGAAAAAAGAATTTTATGTTTAGTATATGTATATTTAAGTAGTAATATAAATTATGGTTTGCACCCCAGATATTAAAAGTATTTGTATAAATACTAACAGTTAAATAGAATTTCTACAGATTTCTCTAAATATAAATAAAAAAAAAAATACAAATAAATCAACAAAGAGTACAATCTTATTTACTATGATTCTTATAAGCGAAGAAGAAGAAATAAAATGATGTATAGTAACGATTTCTCTCAGACAAAATAAATATCAATCAATACTTTTATTACTGACAGATAGTGTCGGTAAATAGCGTTGTCAAATTTATTACTTCGACATTTAAAATTATTCATTTCACACAACTAAACAAAATATAATCTAAAAACTTACCTTTTATCACAGCGTCTCATTATATTATTTTGTATTTGATATTGTTTCAATGATTATTTATTGTTAATAAAGAGTTGCCTCGGGCTTAGGCGATGTGTTCAGTAGCCTTTTCCTCGTCGTTATGTAATAATTGACAAGAACGGAATATAAGAAAATAATCAGTAAGATAGGCACAATATAAAAATTCCATAAAAATGCAAGAATTCAATACTTTTCATACAAGCAATCAGAAAATAACGAAAACACAACAAACAACTCAATACGACAAATAAAGAGTTACCTGATGCGTCAAAACTATGTGTAGGTATAAGTGTTATGATTAGGTACATATTATCCATTTTCATAGGTACCTAATGTCATGTTAATTTCATTTAATTACAGCAGTATTTTAAAATTTTAAATATCTTAGAAAGACAATATTTTCCATATATATTTCACTGACATTTAAATTTAAAAATATAATGGTAATTCTATTTTGACATTTCAAATATATCATTGATACATTTTTTATTTAATATTTCAATTATGAAATTGGAGCAAAATTTATTAATAAGCCTTTCGCATTGGTTTTTGGCTAATGCCGTCATAAGATTCCCCGACCGTTGACATCGGTTGACGTGATATATCGTTTTGCTACTTTCTTAGAATAGTTTTTTATGCATCATCTGATAGTTAAAGGATACAAGAACCAATGTGATATATGAAAATAGACCAGATAAGTACATTTATGCTTCAAATACTAGTTTTATAATTGACTGTATAATTTGTATTCAAACTGAGCTGTAATAAAAAGGATAATAAATTGATTTTTAATCAAAAAAAAAAAAAATAATTTAATAATAAGTAACAAAAAAAAAATTGTACAATAAATGCTTTCTAATGAAAAGTGTTTTTTTTTTCAATAATTTATTATCATTAACGAATTAAATTAATTATAATTATGCAATTTGAATGTTTGTGTGATGTGAAATTTGTATTCATAAAATTTTTCGATATTTCACAAATTTTCCCCAAATAGATAATAATTGTCATATACTTCCAGTCATTTTAACTTAAATATAAGCGTAGTTTATAGTAATCGAATTTATTTACTTAATGCAATACGTGTTAATTTATCGTTTCAGTTGGAGCGGTCAGTATCAGGTCACAATTGAATTAGTTGCATAGTTTCGTGGTTCGAATCACAGCTTCTTCCATTTTTTTTTATACATTTGTTTTCTGCCATATAAGAAGATGTTGACTATAAATTTACATGTGTATAAGATGCTTAACCCTTTCGCAACAGCTCGATGGAATACAAGTTATACTATCAATACGGCGTGATTTTTCAAAGCATTTTTTTTGCTTAAAACTAATATTTGAAGCATAAATGTACTTATCTGACCTATTTTCATATATCACATTGGTTCTTCTATTATTTAGCTATCAGATGATGCATAAAAAACTATTATATTTAACAAACGTTCATTATGTAAATCCATTTATGTGGTAGCATTGACACATGTGGTTTACAGTAAAATCGCTTCTGTGACGAAACCTAACGATATTTATTTACATGATTTACAGATTCCTGTAAAGAATACATTTAGGTTGATAAAGGGAATGACTGCACTTTCAATTTCCTACCGTAAATGTCACAATGAGTACTGGAAGTAGCAAAACGATATATCATTTCAACCGATGTCAACCGTCGGAGAATATTTGACGGCATATGCCGTCAACTGATGCGAAAAGGTTAAAAAGATGAATATTTTTTAAGCATACTTATTAGTATACACGTTGGGTACTAATGAAGGCTTTATTGAAGGTGAAACTGAGGTCTTCCAAAAAGTGTTTCAATTTAACAGTGATCATTGTAATCCATATTCAAATAATATACGAAATATTTATCAATTTCAAATTAAAAAGGATCGCAAAGTGAATGTTAAGAATATAAATAAAAAGTAAGCAACTGACTAAACCTTCATGGAGTGTGAAGCTCCTGCATCTAAGTCTGCGATAAATAGCGCTTAACTCTTCCCTTACTATGCTAAAAACATCCATGAGCTCCAATGATATGTATTTTCTACACCATATGATAAGGTCATTGTAAAATCGGAAAAATGTGTTATTTCTAAATATTGCTTTGATTGACTATGGTTGAAGTTTAAATGTAACAATGTTTGTAATATAAGTATCTGAAAAAGAGAAAAAAAAATTTCGTTATAAAGCAGCAACAAATTCAGCGCGCATATTGCCCGTGCTTGGCCCGATTATTCCACAAATGATTTATTTCCATCGCTACAAATGAATAACTATACATTTTTACAATATTATTCAATACTTAATAATATTACGAAAGAATACAATAATTCTGAGCTCAGTATTTATTACATTTTATAAAGACATTCTCATTATCAGAGTAGTTGTAGTAAAACATATCATCGGAAAACAAGGGTTAATGTGATCCATGTTAAACGAAAGAAAAATTATGGAATATTTGACGAATATCAATAAATCACTTAATTACTGTAAAATTTCATGTTTTTTTTAATTATAAGAGGCCTTTTATTGATGAATAAGTCTAATCAATATGGGGTGTAAATAAAAGACATCATCTTGTTAATATGTTATATATGTACTTTTTTGAATATTTACAATTGGTCAGATTTCAAATCCTGGACTAATTGCTTGGCAATAGATCGCTTTGAACGTTGAGACTTACCTTTAACCTTTTTAGAATTTCTGGTGTGTGTCGTTTTGTGCCTATTCATATTGCTAGAATAATAACTCGTAAAACTACAACTATTGCAACTGTATGGCGGCACTGCTAAATGAACCAACTGGTGCTTCTTAAGATAAGCCAAACGAATGCACTTATAGTCGCAAGCGTCGCAACTGAAAGGTTTTTCACTGGTGTGTATCAATTTATGCTTTTTCATATCGCAGTGAAAATAACATTCGTAACCGCAACTTTCGCACTTGAAAGACTTTTTTCCAGTGTGTATAATTTTGTGCGTGTTGAGATGGCTTTTAGTTTTACCCTTATAGCTGCAAATATTGCATTTAAACGGATAATCACCGGTGTGTGTTAACTTGTGACTTTGAAGACACGCCAAACGGGCGCTCGTGTAGCTGCAACTGTCGCAACTGAAAGGCTTTACTTTTTTATGTATCAATTGGTGCACTTTATAATTGTTTGCTCGTGTACTTTTATAGCTGCAAACGTCGCAACTGAAAATCTTTTTTTGCTTATTAAAGATTGATTTGTAAGGTTTATCATCTTCGGCCTCAGAAGAATCAGTCGAAAAAGACAACTGTGATACATTTGATGTTTTTGCTTTACAGCTCTGGTGTTCAGCGTTCTTAGTGTATAAGCCATAAAGAGTTGCACTGCAGCAACCCAATAGATTATGTAGTCGAAGTGTCTTCGGAAGACTGGCAGAGTAGTGACATCGGCCGCAAGAGAGAGTTTCACACCAAAGAAGTGGGGCACCTGTAAATAAAATCAATATTTAAATAAACAGTTTTATTCCTAAGACAGTTTATCACATATTACTTCATAGTATTATTATTATATCAGTATTTAGTAATTTTCGTTTCCCGCATGCTGCATCCAGCCACCCCGGCTGAATAATGTGTCATAAATTGCACTGGTTTTGACCAGTTGTGCTCTTCTGCATGTTATTACATAAAAAACGATTCATTCTCGTGGAACTTTGTAGTTTTTCATATTCAAATAATAAAATAAGTTGAATTTTGTATGAACTCACTGAGTATTAATAAATCACTTTAGCGGTAAAGTAAAGACTTAAGTAAGAAGCTTCTGAGGAAGGTTCGGTGGAATGGACATCGGTAAAGTAATTTTCTATGTTAAAAGTCAGTGGTTACATAGAAAGATTAACTTGTTTTATTCTTTTCGGAATTAGTTGTTTAAGTTCCGAAGAGCAGCGACCGTGGTAATGACGGTAGAAAAGACTAAGAGAACCAATCTTACGCCTGTGTTCCATTGATTACAGGTTAGGCAGTTATGATAGTGGTGTGATGATCCGGGAACAATTAAACAGAAATCATTTTGATCATTATATTGTTGAAGCATATGAACAATTCAAATCAACTCTCGGGCATCGCTCCACCAAACAGTAGGTGAGACGGTGAGACATCACCACCAAGGAGCTGGCAATCTCGGCTCAAATCGAGAAGTTTCCTACAGTCAGTGGAGAAGCGCAACTGAGGGGAATACTTGGATTGCCCCGAAAGAGGACCTAGCCCCTGGACACGACCAGGGGTGGAATATATGGAGGTCCCGTAACAGACTTTGGAGTATGCTAGACGAGGACACAAATGAAAGCCTGGCAGTTTTACAATGGACCGACTGGATGTGACTGTGGCGTGGAGCAGACCCTGTCACACCTTCTGGAGTGTGCGCTGTGTCCGAACAGCTGCACCCAGGAAGACCTGATGATGGCCGGGAGTAACGCCATCGACGTCGCCTATTTCTGGGCAGACAAGATCTGACCCTGTTGTTTCCGACACGATTATATATACATACTTTAAGAAATAACTGCAAATGGGTGTAAAAGTATGATAATGGTGTGGAGATCTAGGAAGAATTAAACAGAAATCTATTGGAATAGCATTTTCAAATGATGATAACGATAATAAATGTGTATTTTCTAATGTGGTGTCGCATACTTGGTTTGAGATCCCTGGCGATGTCGTCGGCTCCTTCCTGTCTAGGCAAAGTCATCCTTGAAGATGTCCGACGATACTGAGACAATAAATATAGATCTCAATCCCGATTTGAACAATTAATGTGTAGATTTAACCAAACCCAACATTATAAATATGTAGTAATGTTTTATTTATCAACGTCAAGACCTGTCAAAAATCAGGTTATAATAAAGGAGCTTAAGGCTGGGTTGTTACAATAAAAAATATTTATTAGACTACTAACTACCTAAATAAATACAATCAGATAAGTAACTATCAAATATGTCATAAATTATTTTCATAATTCTGCAGAATTTTGATTACATTACATACTCGTACGAAATATCTACTAAGCATAAAAAAAACATAATTTTGTAGATGGTTTTCTATCCAATGTTTTTTTTATTATTTTGTAAATACAATAGGTTACATAGGATTAATTTACATTTGATTTAATAAATGAATATTTTTATTTGATTTCAGGATACTTAGAGGCATTCATTTAATTTAAATATTACAATTTATTATATAAATGCTTCTTTTTTTCCCTTTTATCCTTTTTTAGAAATAAATTAAATTATAAAAATATTTTTACAAATGTTTACCTTGAAATGAGTTTTTAAAAATATAAATAAATAATAAATCACCTAAGAAATAATATCATCATTTTGCGACGATAAAAATAAATCAGTTATGAAATATACGTTACGTGCTATTGAAAGCCTACTAAATCCTATACAAATGACATAAATAAAAAATATTTTTATTTTTAGTGAAAATAAATGTAACGATAAATTAAACCGTCCATAAAAAAATATAGTTACAAAATTGGATGATTTTTTTTCTTGTTTAAAACAAATTTTTATTTATCATTAAAAAATTATAGCCAAAAACAGATTCAAACAATTATGAAAAAAAAGAAATTAATTTAGTGATACTAAGGAGTTAACCCATTCGCATCGTTATCGGTATACGCCGTCATAAGATTCCCCGACCGTTGACATCGGTTGACGTAATATAACGTTTTGCTACTTTCTCAGAATACTTTTTTATTCATCATCTGAAAGTTAAGGATACAAGAATCAATGTGATATATGAAAATAGACCCGATAATTACAGTGATGCTTCAAATACTAGTTTTATAATTGACAGTACAATTTGTATTCTAACCAAGCAGTAATGAAAAGGTTAATAAATGATAAAAAGAGTAGGTAGGTAAATACTAGTAAGGATATTTTATCGATAAATTTAGATAATACTTTTACTAAGCTGGTAACTAAAATAATATATATGATAAACTTCAATTTGACAGATATGTCAAATTTATCGAGACATATTTTGTCTCTAATCATGTATGTATTTGTATATTTCACGTGAAATATATTTAACTGTTAAGAAACTAGAATTTTCTTATCATTAATGACGACACTGGGCAAGCGGACTATTTCGTGTGGTAGGTGTAATTTCTCTGAGTTTTCTTAGAACCCTGCGACTTCATCACTTACTTAGATGCAGAACTGTTACATTAGATGCAAATCTTGTAAGTCTTTGAGTTTATTTATTTTTTGACCAAATGTATTAATTCACACGGGAAAAAACGAGGCGTTGGTTTATTTTATTTTATTATTGTAAGAACCATATCAGAGAGGCGAGCCCGATGGATTGGTCACATCATGCGCCACGATGGTCTTCTTCACGATATTGTGGAGGGGGTGGTTGAGGGTAGAAACTGTAGAGGGTGCCCTAGACGGGAGTATTTGCAGCAAGTATTCGAGGACATGAATTTTAGCCCTTATGCCTAATCCACCGAATATATACTACTACGAAGAAGATATTGTCAGTTTTTGGTGAAATTCCGCAACTTCAATGTAAATAAATGAAAGTATTTAACTTTTATAAAACTCCGGATTCTATAAAGGACTATGAATTTTTGGTTGAGCCATGTGTGACAAATTTCTTATTCTCTCTGATATTTCTACCGCCGATGCAGGAGTCATTACGGTTGTAAAAAATAAATTGATGCTTAAATACATAAATCACTTAAAGTTTTTTTTTATGTAAACACATACAGGAAAATCTGTGGAATTCTATGAAGCTAATCATGGTGCAAAAGGCTATGCGCTGCATGTGGAGTGTTGATCTGCCAACATCATAGACTATAGCCCGAGATTCACGCATCATGCTTATTATTACAGGAATTTACTATGAATGGATGGTCTCCACGGGACGACTTTCATCTACCACGAATTTTAATTAATAGGCTATGACTGGCATTTTACGGGTGAGGGATCAAATTCACACCAACCGGGGGAATTTATAGCTCAGAAATCGATTAAAAATCTTTTTTTTTCATCTCTGTCGAGGATCGAACCACGACCTTTGGCTTGGAAGGCAAACACGACCACGATCTTTGGCTTGCGAAGCTAACACTTTGACCACTGAGCTATAGCCGCCGGCAAAGTTATGGGCCAATATGTGAAACATATTTTTTTTAATATATCAATTATATAGTTAAATATTCATGATTTCTGCTATATTCCCTTAAGTATATCTAAAAGAAAAATCAATAAAATTATCACTTTAATAAAATTAAATAGCTTAAATATATTTTTAATTTTTATTGATACTTTTTACAGTTAAATAGTTCTTCAACCAGCTACTCAATCTTGGAAACCACAACATAGTCTCTTATCCTGTTGTTCATCTTCATCAGTGATGCGACCGTGCATTGTGCAACTGGAAAAACTGCCAAGTAAGGCACTTGCTATGTAACTATCGTGTTTCTGTCATGTCAGATATGCGTTATACCAAACTTTTATCGTTAAAAGTATGTTTCATATAAGTGTCTTGTTATTTGGACAGATTATAACTAAACATGACAAGGGTAGTCATAATGCCAAGAGTATTAACTAATAAATTATACCATTGTTTCTCAACTTGGAGTGCTTGCACCCCTGGGGATAGCATTAAGGTTTTAATGTTAAATAATTATATTAACCTCTCCTCCCCGGTGATGTCTATCGACTACACATTGCTTGTAATAACTTAAATATCTCTGTAAATATAATACACACAGGGTTCAGATTTTAGGTATTCCTCCTTAATACATTTACGTATTGAAAAAAAAAATATTTATAATAATAGGCACTCATCGGGGAGCAGGAAATATTTTTCTAAAATCCGGAATAAATTCACCACTACAATCAAGACGCGTCAACTGTCATGAATCATTGGACCTGTCGGAATCGTGTGCGAAAATAAAATTAAAAAATACCCAGATGAGGCGGCATCTATACTCCTCACTCTCGCTGACGTACTAATATGAGTGAGCGAGACGGGAAACCTCAGTTGGTCGCCTAGTTCGAAATGATATCGGCTCATCTATATGTCGACAGGCCAAGTAATGTTTGTAGCTCTCGGAAGTTCACGCGCGAAGGTGCGTCTGGCCGTTTGAGGTCTTCTTCTGATGTTTTTCATGTTTTTAGCTATTGAATGTCAATTATTACTGCTTATTGACATCAACTATTGTAAAATTAAGCGATATCTTTGAATATTTTCATTTTTTCGAATTTCTACTCATTTTATTCACTTTAAATCAGAATGTGTAATGAGTTGACACCATCGGAACGCGCGGAAGTTTTTAGCATCGTAAAGCGAGGGTTAAACAAGCATTATATTACATAAGAAACAAGCAAGCCTTACCATTCAATATAATTTTTGTGTTGTATTTAATATATTACAATACAGTCGATTCCGCCTCATTGGGACACATCGGGACTTGGGCATTTTGTCCCAATTAAGCGGCTGTCCCAATTAAGCGAATTTTATATATTTTTAAAATTCATTTATTTGGTTTATTAGTTATTTAATTTTTCATATTTTGATTTATTACCTTCTACAATTAAATCCTCACAGTCTCCATTATCATCGTAACATGGTAAATTGTTATCTATTCTTGAAAATTTTTCATAGTTAATAATAGGAACTTGCAACATATCCTGATTTTCTTCATTGCTTAAAATTTCGGAAATATCTAAGGGTTTAAAGCCACAATTAGTAAAAGAGTTCTGTATTGTGGTGGTTTTTATATGGCAGACTCGCCAACTGTCAGCGACAAACTGTATTGCTTGCTAAAGGGAAATTTTTGAACTAATCTCTCTGGCTGTTGTGGAACTTGTTAATAATTTTTTATCAATGGATTCTAATATGTTATTAACCAATTTTCCATGATACAAAGTCTTAAACAAAATTATTACTCCCATGTCCATTGGTTGCACTAACGATGTGGCATTAGGAGGAAAAAATTCCAGACAACGCATCATATCATATTCTTTGTACATATTTTTCTTGAGAATATGTGTAACATAATATGTACTATGATATTAAATTTAGTGTCCCAATTAATCGGAATGTTGTCCTAATTAAACATATAAATTTACTATTGATTTCTTGGTTTGGTTTCTGTTTTTGAGATTTGTCCCAAATAAGCGGCTGTCCCAATTAAGCGGTGTCCCAATTAAGCGGAATCGACTATATATAATTTTTCACCAACATTTGTCATTTAATAACCTTAATATCTATTACATTTCTCATCAACAGCCTGTGTCCATCTATTGTAGAACATAGGTTGCCCGCATGACCTCTATCCTTCTTGTCCCTCTGTACTCCACATTTAGGGTACTTCAGCTATTATTATTATTAATTACATATATATTCATTCTAATACTTATAATTGTGTTTTATTTGCAGGTAATCCTTTTGGCGCAGTGCTGACAAATCGTTTCTTCGACTCAAAAACATTTTTTGAGGCATATTTGTCTATCGATGGAGTCAGCCAGTTAAAAAAGGAAAAAAATCAAGAAAGTAATGCCTTTCAGTTGCGACGTTTGCGGCTATGAAGTCAACCGACTGGATCATTTCAGGCAACACGAACGAACACACACAGGAGAAAAACCGTTCTCTTGCGAAAGCTGTGACTTTCAAAGCAATCGACTTGACACTCTAAACAGACATAGAGTTACGCATTCGGCAAAAAGCCTTTTCGTGTGCGATATCTGCAACTATAAATGCAAACGTTTCGGTTATCTCAAAGTCCACAAAATGACGCATACAAAAGAAAAGATTTACAACTGTAACATGTGCGATTATAAGTCCACGCACTTATTCAATCTTAAAACGCATGAAATGATCCACACGGGAGTGAAACCATATGGCTGTGATAGTTGCAGTTACACGACTAATCACTTGACCCATCTAAAGAATCACAAATTGATACATTCTGATGAAAAGCCTTTCGTTTGTGATATTTGCGACTTTAGATGTAATCAGGCGCGGTCTCTTAAAAGGCATAAATTAACACACACAGAAGGCAAATTATTCAGTTGTAACAGATGCACTTTTAAAGGCAATTCGGTTAGTAGTCTTAAAACGCACAAATGGAAACATTAGCTGGCGGGTATAGCTCAATGGTCAAAGCGTTTGCTATGCAAGCCAAAGGTCGTGGGTTCGATCACCGACAGAGATTAAAAAAAAAGGGTTATTAGATCAATTTCTGAGCTCTAAAATACCGCCGGTTGGTGTGAATTTGATCCCGCACCCGTAAAATGTCAGTCATAGCCTATTAATTAAAATTGGTGGTAGACGAAAGTCGCCCCGTGAAGACCAACATTCATAGTAAATTTCTGTGATAATAAGGATGATGCGTGAATCTCGGGCTGTAGTCTATGACGTTGGCGGATCAACACTCCACATGCAGCGTTTAGCCATATACACTATGGTAAGCTTCATAGAATCCCATAGATGAGACTTCAGAATTACTATTACCATCTGTCAGTATTTACCTGTGGGTGCTCTTCACGGGACGACTTTCGTCTACCACCAATTTTAATTAATAGGCTATGACTGGAATTTTACGGGTGATGGATCAAATTCACACCAACTGGGGGTATTTTAGAACTCTTAAATCAATTAAAAAAAAAAAAATTTAATCTCCGTCGGGGATCGAACCCACGACCTTTGGTTTGCAAAGCAAACGCTTTGAACATTGAGCTATGACGTTGGCATAACAGATAAACAAACATGTGTATACTTCGTTCATTTTAGGAAGATCCCCATGACATATTTATTGCCCATACTCTACAAAGAGTTCATAATACTTAAAATGTTCGATTTTTAGACAATTTATATGTATTGTTTTATTTTTTTTAATAAATAAATATATCAGTTAACCATTTCGCATCGGTAGCTGATATATGCCGTCTAAGATTCCCCTACCGTTGACATCGGTAACCGTGATATATCGTTTTGCTACTTTCTTAGAATAGTTTTTTATGCATCGTCTGACAGCTAAATGATACTAGAACCGATGTGATATATGAAAATAGACCAGAGAAGTACATTTATGCTTCAAATACTAGTTTTATAACTGACAGTTTAATTTGTATTCCACCGAGCCGAAATGAATGGGTTAAATATGCTTTTCGACAGGATTTTTTGTCCAATTAAGATAGATTTTTTTTTAATTATACTAATGACCTGGAAGACCACAGGCAACCTGTACTGCAACTGTAAACAAGGATCTGAAAACCCTGGGCTTGACCGAGAATGCAACGCAGGACAGACAGACATGGCGAATGTACACAAGGAGAGCCAACCTCAGATGATGGGAAATGGCTAGGATAAAGAAGAATGACATGTCTGTCCAGTGAATGAGATTTGAGTGGCATCGCACTACTTTTCTCCTAATAGATTCAATTATTGCTTATATTCTTGAAATGTCGTCTCCATGCTGTTATTATACTTATTGTATTTGTTGTTATTTATTGTTTTTTGCATTGTTGTTATAAATCTCATTTCCAAACAATTGAAATTGTAATATTTGTTATTTTGAATTATGTTTTATAATAAATTCCCAATCAATTTTAGAATTTTCACTTTAATTTAAGATTGTATTGACGTATAATTTTATTTATTTTATTAGTGTTAATGTAAGCCATGATTCATGTAAATATAAAGTTATTTATGTAAATATGTTATACTAAAAATAAATACATATTGTTACAAACTTAAAAAACTTTTATTTTTTCAATGTTTTCAGCACTTTGAGATCGATTATAAATAGTTAATATATATTTATTTATTCTCTTGACAATATAGAGACAGTGATGGATTGAGGAAGGCTACGAGTTACTCGAAACTGCAGTCCCTTAAATAGAGGCTATATCTTACGTGATCCATGTAAAAACAAGGCGAATATATATATAATATTATATATGTATATATTTTTTTTGATTGATTATTTCTGGTGGAAATTTTTAATATCAAATACAAATAAAAGATAATTAAAAAGAATTATTAAATTATTATAATTAAAATGGGCAGGACATATCTGTCGAAGAGATGACGGTCGATGGGGAAGAAAAGTATTGGAATGGTGCCCAAGAACTGGCAAACGAAGCATTGGCCGACCCCCTGCAAGATGGACTGACGACATAAGAAGAATAGCGGGAGTGACCTGGATGCGGAAGGCGGAGGATCGAAGAGGATGGAGACTCATGCGGGAGGCCTACGTTCAACAGTGGACGGGCACAGGCTGATGATGATGATGAAAAAGAATTACACAGTTTAAAAAAAATGTCAAGTTCGCCACACATGGCTAAGCCCAAAAACGACAATATCAAATCTGGCCTTGAAAACCTAAGAAGTTATTTAAATATTGTCTATTAATGTTAATGGTATTTAATGGCTTTTGTAAATATTTTTTATTAGTTTATCAAAATATTCGTATCCGTAATTTCTTTCCATTACACGATAACACAGTGGTTCTCAAACGGTGCACCGCGGTGCACCGCGGTGCACTGGTGCACCGCGAGCTTATTGCAGGTGCACCGCGAGAAAAATAAGTAAAAAAAAAAATCAAACCAAATCGTGAACCAGACCAAAATATTAATGACACAGAGAGTACAAGTGGAAGAAGTAATGACGATATTATTAGACATCATACGTCTCATACAAAAGAAAATATACCCAGTAAAATCAGAAAAATTAATCGACAGTATTCTGAAGAATATTTACGTTTCGGTTTTACTAACATCAATGAGGAAGGATATCACATTACACTATGTGTCGTATGAGGAGAAAAACTGTCCAATAGCGCGATGTATCTCGACAAGTTAAGTAGCCACTTCATTACGAAGCACGCCGATCTTACATCCAAAAGTAAAGATTACTTTGAAAGATTGTTAAGCATGCAAAAAAAAACAAGCGAAATATTTTGAGAAAACTGTTAAAATTTCCGATAAGGCACTACTGGCGTCATACGTGATTGCTGAATTGATCGCTATACAATTAAAACCACATACTATAGCAGAGTCTCTAATTTTTCCTGCGTGTTGTAAAGTAGGAAAATTATGTTTGGTGATGAAACAAAAAATAAAATTATAAAAATTCCTGTTTCAAACGATACAATAAAAAGATGAATTTTAAATATGTCGGATGATATTGGAAAAGCAGTTACTAACGAAATTTTGCTTTACAAGTCGACTAATCGACTGAAACTAGCAGTAAGGCACAATTACTAGGGTTCGTTCGTTTCATAATCGAAAATAAAATAGTGAATTAATATTTAAACTGCAAAGAACTTACCAAGCATACGACTGGACAATATGTTTTTGATTATATTTCTTTATAATTAGAACAACTTAAAATAGCGTCGGAGTCATGTGTAGGAATTTGTACAGATGGTGCTCCTTCAATGGTAGGCTCAATTAAAGGATTTGTTACCCTTCCAAAGAAAAGAAACCCTCATATTATATCTACGCACTGTTTTTTACATAGAGAATCTTTAGTGTCGAAAACATTACCAGCGGCACTAAAACCTGTACTAGATCAAATTGTAAATATGGTGAATATCATAAGATCAATACCTTTAAGAACACACATATTTAAAAAAACATTGCGTTTCTATGGGAGCTAAATATGGGTCTTTGCTTTTGCACACTGAAGTCAGGTAGTTTTCTAGGGGTGAAGTTATTTCTAGATTCATAGCACTTAAAAATGAGTTATTAATCGGAAATGAAGGTATGGATGATTTTGTTTAATGTCTTCAGAATAATGATTGGTATACTAAAGTAGCATATTTAGCAGATATTTTTAATTACTTAAATAACGTTAACACAACCATTCAAGGAAAAAACGAAAATTATTTGTCATCCATTGACGAATTGTCGATTTAGGAAAAAATAACTCTTTGGAAAAATCTAATAAAAGAAAAAAAATTGAAATGCTTCCTTCACTCAACGAAAACATACCCGAAGAAATTATTTCCGCGATAATAGATCATTTTACTTTATTAGAACAAAATATCGCACATTGTTTTCCTTCTTTAAATATAGAAAATTATGACTGGATACGAAATTCATTTGCTACAATTGATACACCGTATTGTGGATTTTCATACGATTTCTGTCCAAGTGAACATCTTCACATGAAGGCACTGAAAATTTTGCTACAATTTTCAACATCATATTTATGTGAGCTTGGTTTCTCAACAATAACTAATATGAAAAATATAGAACGACAAAGACTTACAAATTTAGACGATGAATTGAGGGTAGCTATATCAAATATTCGAGCAAATATTTCTGATATATGCATAAACCAACAAGCTTAGGTATCCCATTGATTGATTTTTGATTGATAATATAAATTAAATTTTATTAAGCATGGACATCATTTGGGTGGATAAGAGCCGGGAGAGAAATGACCCCTTTCTAGATTACATTCACCTTCAAATCTTAATACAAATAATTTTAATAAAACATGTATAAATATAAAAAAAAATCTAAAGAAAAATTTACGAAGCAAATTTATATTACAATATTAAACAATTTTTTTCTATAACTTAAATTAAAAAGAAAATATGTCAAATAAATTGTATGTAACTATTTTTTTAAAATAAGTATGTAATAAAAATGATTTCCATATATTATTTTGACCTCTTGATTCTGGTGCACCGCCATTTTTTTCCACGATCAAAAGGGTGAGAACCACTGCGATAACACATACACTCATCTCATTACCTTCAGCCTTTATTCATGCAATGCGCATAATTAATTGTGATCCGTCTATGGTACAGTGGTTATTATTATTTTTTTTATATTAGTATTTGTATAGCAAGCTGGGTTTAGGAAAGGCTTTAGTACTATCGATCATATCCACACGCTAAGACAGATCATTCAGAAAACCGAAGAATATAATCAGCCACTCTGCCTCGCCTTTGTAGACTATGAAAAGGCATTTGACTCAATCGAGACTTGGGCAGTGCTAGATTCACTACAACGCTGCAAAATAGACTATCGGTATATAGGGATAATAAAATCTCTCTACAAATCTGCAACAATGATGGTCCAGGTCCATGATAGCACTAACAATATATCTATAAACAAAGGTGTTAGACAAGGAGATGTTATATCTCCAAAACTCTTCACAAACGCCCTAGAAGATATTTTTAAACTGCGATCCTGGACAACATGTGGAATAAATATTAACGGAGAGTACATTTCTCACCTCCGATTTGCAGATGACATAGTGCTAATAGCCGAATCACCTGACAAGCTTCAAGACATGCTCTACGACCTCAATGAAGTTTCGAACAAAATTGGTCTGAAAATGAACATAAATAAAACAAAAGCCATGATTAATAGTCATATTTCACAGACCTTTGATCCTATTTCCATTGGAGGAACAGAAATAGAGGTTGTAAACGACTATACCTATCTGGGACAAGTAATACAACTAGGGCGAAATAACTTCTCAAAAGAAATCGACAGGCGCATACAACTGGGATGGGCAGCATTTGGAAAACTGAAGTACATTTTTAAAGCGAAAATTCCGCAATGTCTTAAAACTAAGGCGTTTAACCAATGCATCCTCCCTGTATTAACTTATGGCGCAGAGACGTGGAATCTGACAGCAAGTCTTACCCATAAAATAAAAGGCACCCAGCGTGCTATGGAGAGATCCATGCTTGGAGTGTCGCTAAAAGATAGAATCCGAAACGAGGAAATACGTAGAAGAACTCAAGTAGTGGATGCTACCCAACGAATAGGCATACTCAAGTGGCAATGGGCAGGACATATCTGTCGAAGAGACGACGGTCTATGGGGAAGAAAAGTATTGGAATGGCGCCCAAGAACTGGCAAACGAAGCATTGGCCGACCCCCTACAAGATGGACTGACGATATAAGAAGGATAGCGGGAGTGACCTGGATGCGGAAGGCGGAGGATCGAAGAGGATGGAGACTCATGCGGGAGGCCTACGTTCAACAGTGGACAGACACAGGCTGATGATGATTTGTATAGCGCTCTTTTATGACCGAATGATCATTCCAAAAGCGCTTCTTTGCCTCTCTGAGTAAAAAGCTGGGTCTTGAGACTGCTTCTGAAGGATGCCTCCGCTTTAAGAGAACTTATGCTTTCCGGTAGCGAGTTCCAGGCCATTGGTGCCGCGTAGCTTAAAGCACGATTGCCAAAAACCGTGCTTGGACTACCTTCCGTCAGCTGCAGGGTACTTCTATTTGCTCTAGCTGATCTGAGTGTCTCTCCATGCGCGCTTATTTCTGAAGGAAACTGGTTAAACCGATCGGAATATGTGGCAAAAGATGTGCCCTTCTATCGTAGCTGGTTTGTAATTTGATAAAGAAAAATAAACAAGTCTAAGTCGAATCAATAAATCTTCTTCCCAGCAAAATCACTTTGCTTTTATAAAGGTCCCTATTTAACTATCAGCCTAGAAACTCAAATTCTGGTGTATTAATTAACAAACTTAGTAAAACTTGATAGTTGTGAGCTCGCTTACAAGAAAAATATAGAAATAGTAGGTATTAACCAATTTTTTAAATATATATTTTTCAATAATTTTAATATGAAAATTAATAATTTAAGAATATCTAGTTTTGATTCACAATTATTTTAAATCATTACATGTTTCGGCCTCCCTGGAGACCATCTTCAATAATGCTAAAATAAAAACTGGCAGTGGCTTATATAGGTATGAATAACTAATAGTTCCTACATTAGAACACACATGTTAACAGATTGTATATGTGTGCATGTTGAAAAAATAAAATATAAAATCAATGGGTATACGTTTTCTTTTTAATGTATTATATAATAGATTTTTTTTTGTGTTCAAAACTAAGTATTTTTAATTCCTTAATTTAACAATAAAAAATATTTTTTTTTTTTTAATTTTTATTAGAATATTATTTTATTATTTCAATATTCTATATAATATATATAAATATACCTAATGCTGGGCAGCACACGAGCTATCGATGTTGCCAGATATTGGGAAAAAATAATTTGACGTCGCTGACACGAAGAAGAAGAAGAAGAATATTCTAATCTACTTTTATAGATCATTGACTATATTACAATATTATTATTACTTAAATATACATATACTATACATAAAATTCTTTTTTCAACGCGTCAATCCAAGCACAAAAATAACGGCAGAAGCGGGATGCGAACCGCGGACCTTGGAAACCAACTATGCCCAACAACCGCTCGGCGAACTGCGCCATTGCCCTGCCTAGACTGACTTGCGTTGAAACTAGTATTTATATCATTGTTATCATCGTACGATAGATGTCGCTATAGTATATATTCAAAGTATGTATATTTTTATTATTATTCTATCAGTCTTCATTTATTCACAAGCTTAATATTATTACTTTCCGGCAGTCTATTTATTTTAGTAAGTACCACTCGGGTCTCGAACCAAACTATAGACTGAATGGATGAGAAACGACTACTTATAGTTCCGACTCGGACTTTATAACCAATCATTTACCTGTGTTACTGATGGATAATTTTTACCTTCTTGATATTGTCTCAAGGAGACATTATTAATGATTTTTTTTAATTTTTATTAGAATATTATTTTATTATTTCAATATTCTAATCTACTTTTATAGATCATTGACTATATTACAATATTATTATTACTTAAATATACATATACTATACATAAAATTCTTGTGTGGTACTTACTAAAATAAATATACTGCCGGAAAGTAATAATATTAAGCTTGTGAATAAATGAAGACTGATAGAATAATAATAAAAATATACATACTTTGAATATATACTATAGCGACATCTATCGTACGATGCTAACAATGATATAAATACTAGTTTCAACGCAAGTCAGTCTAGGCAGGGCAATGGCGCAGTTCGCCGAGCGGTATGAATACCTAGGCATAGTTGGTTTCCTAGGTCCGCGGTTCACATCCCGCTTCTGCCGTTATTTTTGTGCTTGGATTGACGCGCTGAAAAAAGAATTTTATGTATAGTATATGTATATTTAAGTAATAATAAAAAATTATAATTATGCAGTTTCACCAAGTATTATCAGTTGATAACCTTAATTTGATTGAAAATGCAATTTTTTAATACCTATGTACACGAAATTAGAATAACACATAAATCTTGTCGTGTGGCAACACTTGGAATAATACAAAATGCCAACCTAAAAGATTAATGTGTCGTATTTAATACTATCAAACTATTTAGTAGCTTTTTTAGAGCCATGTCAATTAAATTAAAATGCATCGCCGCGCTGCTGGGGCTCGGCATCGCAACCGAAGTGGCTCTGTTCATAATGAGGAGGCTGTTTCGCTGTAAAGGCGAAACCAAGTCTATAATGTTTCGCGACGACAGTTACAGGTGCTGTCGTTCCGGTGCGTGCTCCAATGAAAAGTGCCAAGTTAACAAGACGAAAAAGATCGTCGCGCAGCTTGACAGCGCTCAAACTTCTATGGATCTGTGTCTGTACGTGTTTACAATGAAAGAGTTGGGCGACGCCGTGCAGAGAGCGCACGACAGAGGCGTCTTTGTAAGGATTATTTCCGACTACGATATGGCTTTCGCAAACGGTTCGCGAATTCCGCCTCTTCACGAGATAGGCGTGCCTATCAAGGTGAAAGAGTCGGGGTCGATGATGCATCACAAGTATTGCGTTATCGACGCCCCGTCGCGCGTCGCGGAAATAAATAAAATGAAGAAAAACAAGGCGAAAGGCAAATGTGTTCATCCGCATGGGCTGCTGATTACCGGATCTATGAATTGGACTCAGAGCGCAATCCGAGGCAATTTCGAGAACGTCAGTTTTATAAAACATTTGAAATTGGTCGATCAGTTTCACAAGGAGTTCGAACGCCTGTGGTTAGACTTTGAACCTATTATTGTGAGCCGCGACGGACGATTATAAAAAGTGAATAACGTATGAACTCATATATACATATATTTATGTAATCGCATCCAGGATCCAGATTGTAGGAAGGAGGAAACACAGACGCTGGGAGAGCATTCCATAGCTTACCGGTGGCATTAAGGAAGAAACTGTGGAAACTGACAGTTCTTGGTCGATACACATTAAACGTGTATGGATGTTCGGCAAGTGTAAGACAAGTTTGTCGGTTGTGGGTGGGTGCGGGAGGAATTAGTTCTTTAAGTTCCGAAGAGCAGCGACCGTGGTAATAACGGTAGAAAAGACTAAGTGAACCAATCTTACGCCTGTGTTCCATTGATTGCAAGTTAGACATAAAAGTGTCATTGTTTATCAAACGAATTGCTCTTCTTTGAACGGAGTCAATTAAGTTTAGAAGGTATTTTGTGTCTCAACACATAAGTGACTGGCATATTCAAGGATAGGTCGGAATTGTCCTTTATATAGAAGAACAAGTGTTTTATCGTTGAAATACCTCAGTGATCTATATAACACACCTAGTTTATTGGAAGCGAGACCGACTTTATACTTAATTGACTCGTTTATCTTATAAATATATACATTTTTTTGTCAGTTTTTAATTCAATTAATGGGTAGTAATTATTTAGCAAACGGTCAGTAATAAATACCTAAAAAGGAAAGTAAAAATAATTATTTGGCAATAGAAAAATATCAATAGGCAGGAAATAATTAATGAATGATAATTAATGTTAGATTAGGTTATGTTTCCATTTTATGCTTTAAATATTCATTAATTTTACATTAGTTTTTACCACTATTTAATATATTGCTGCCATTTTAATTTAATAACTGATCACATTCATACTGACAGTGGACACTGCTTATTTATTTAGTCTCCTGCCGATTAATTTTATTTTCTGCCAATTGATTTATCTTACTGCCAAAACCTTGAATTAGTTACTGAACAAAGAAATGCAGGCCTAAATTATTTATGTAAATAAATACTCAGGGATCATGGTGTAACTACTTAGTATACATTATTAGTTATTAAATATCAAAGCTATATCAACTCTCGAGCATCGCCCCACCAAATATGGCGAGAAGTCACCACCAAGAAGTAGCTCTCCAAACCAACCTACGACACACTCCACCCAATGTTTGGGTATCCTGAGGCCACCCTGCGGCTGAGCATGTGGAGAGGCGCAACTGAGGGGAATACTTGGATTTCCCCGACAGAGGACCTAGCCCCTGGACACGACCAGGGGCTGAATATATGTAGGTCCCTTAACAGACTGCGAACCGGAGTATGCAAGACGAGGACACAAATGAAAGCCTGGCAGTTTTACAGCGGACCGCCTGAATGTGACTGCGGCATGGAGCACACCCTGTCACAGCTTCTGGAGTATGCGCTGTGTCCGAGCAGCTGCACCCAGGAAGACCTGATGATGGCCGGAAGTAACATCATCGACGTTGCCCACTTCTGGGCATACAGGATCTGATCCTGTTGTTTCCGACACATTTATATATATTTATATATATATATATATTAGTTATTCAATACTTCATAAGATTCTATTTTTTTTCAATGAAATGATTTTTCTTGTTAAACTTTTGTCATACATATAAATATTTTACGTTTGATAATAAGGAAAAATACTTTTTTATTTAATTGATTAAAGCGATGTTTTTATACGAGTCTGTTTTCTATTGATTGTGATATCCCCTTTTTTCAGGTCCTTTTTTTATGAAGAAACTTTTAAAATATGATAGCTGGCGGCGGGTATAGCTCAATGGTCAAATCGTTTGCTTTAAAAGCCAAAGTTCGTGGGTTGAATCTCCGAAGGCTTTTAAAAAAAAAAATTTTTGAGCTCTTTAATACCCCATAATAATAAATCGTGAATTTAATCCCTCACCCGTAAAATTCCAGTAATAGCCTATTAATTAAAATTGGTGATAGACGAAAGTCGTCCTGTGAAGACCACCCATTCATAGTAAATTCCTGTAATAATGAATTCGTTGGCATATCAACACTCCACATGCAGACTCAAGACCCACCTTTTTACTCAGAGAGGCAAAGAAGCGCTTTTGGAATGATCATTCGGTCATAAAAGAGCGCTATACAAATACTAATATAATAATAATAATAATTAGCCATATGCAGCATACTAAGTGTCATAGAATTCCACAGCTGAGACTTCACAATTACTATCACGATCATAGCCTATGACTGGCATTTTACGGGTGAGGGATCAAATTCACACCAACCTGGGGTATATGAGAGCTCAGGAATCGAATAAAAACCTTTTTTTTAAATCTCTGTCGCGGATCGAACCCACAACCTTTGGCTTGCAAAGCAAACGCTTTGACTATTGAGCTATACCCGCCGGCTAAAAGATTAGACTGATAATGATAATTTATTGAGATTTTGATAAAAATATTGCTTGCTTTTGTATTCGGTAAGTATTCCGATGGATCAGTCACATCATGCGCCACGGTGGTCTTCTTCACGACATTGTGGAAGGAATAGTTGAGGAGAGAAACTGCAGAGAGCACCCTAGATGGAAGTATTTGCAGTGAGTGTTCGAGGACATGAGTTGCAGCTATTATGCTGAGCTAAAGAGGGTTGCAGAAGATCGAGAAGAGTGAAAATCGAGATGCAAGAATTTGTTGCTGCAAACCAATCCACCAGATTGATACTATGAAGAAAAAAGTATAAGAAAAAACAATTGTTTTATTTTAGCAAAATTAATTTTATTTTCTTTACCTAAAAACAATATCAATCATTGTAAACCTTTTTTTTATTACATCTTCACTTATAAAGACCATCTCAGAAAGGCAACTCAAACAAATCATCCATACTATGCGCCACAGCGGTCACGTTGAACAATTAATACAAGGGATTGTTGATGCAAAAACGACAGAAGGTAGCTAAATGCTTAGCTGATAGCTCAATTACCTGAAGGCACCAACTCAAATCATCACTCCTGAATATGAACCCTGCAATGGTTGTCGAAATATCCTACAATATAAGAAAGTTGCTTTAAAAACAGCTCAAACCAATGGCCCCAATTCCATGTTCGACTTTTGTAAATTTTCTGTTTCTTTAATTAATTATTGAACGATAAAATAGATCAAGTGACCTCCTTACTTGATATTGTCGAAATGATTACATGACATCAATAACTAGGCCAGATTTGATATTGTGGCTTTTGAGTATAGCCGTGTGTGGCGAATTACTTACGAAAAGCAAGGACAACCACAGTGCGACATGACGTTTTGAGGAGGTATGCTCCTTAGAACATACTCATTATGATGCTCACGGAGGTACGCTTCTTGGAACATACTCATTATGATGCTCACGGAGGTACGCTTCTTGGAACATACCCACCGTACACGATTCTCCGACATGACGTTGGTGGAGGTACTTTAGGCTGACGGCTAAACTACCTCCAGACACGCACTCATCACTAAGTCATCAACCCTGAAGCAGACTTCTGCAATGGCGGTCGAAATATTAGAAATAAGTAATTCGTCACTCACGGCTATACACAAAAGCCAAAATATCATTATATCAATACAAAATTTAAATAATTTACAGGACTAATTTAGCTACACAAGTGATTTTATGAGTATTTAGATTATGTAACCTATTACTTTTATAGTCGCAAGTGTCACAGCCGAAAATTTTTTCTCCGGTATGTGTCTGAATGTGCCTTTTGAGTCCGCACTTATCTTTGAATCTGTAGTTACAGAGCTCACAACCAAAAGGCTTATTCTCAGTATGCGTAAGATTGTGCTGTTTTAACTCATACAGTGTGTCACAAGTATAGGTACAATTCGTACAACTCCGCATTCCCGTGACAGAGTGCAGTTTGCGATGGTGCATTTTAAGATTGTGAATTTTATAACAACTGAAACCGCAGATGTCACAAATGAAATTCTTTTGACCGGTGTGTGTTTCGATGTGACCGTTTAGATGCGCTGACGATTTAAATGAAGAATTACAAACGCTGCATACAAAAGGCCGGTCTGTCTTGTGCTTCAACAGGTGCCTCTTAAGATGGGATGAGGATTTAGTTCTATAACTGCAACTTTTGCAACCAAAAAGCTTTTCATCGCTGTGAATCAAGTAATGCGCCTTTAGCGTAGATGATGTTCCACATTTAAAGCTACATATATTGCAACTGAAAGACTTTTTTTCGGGTAAATGGGTCAGGCAATGATTTTTGAGATACACTCTCGACTTGGCTTTATACTTGCAATCATCACAACTGTATGGCTTTTCTTCTTTGTGTATTACGCTGTGTCTTTTGAGTTGCGACTGTGCTCTACATTTATAATTACAAATTGTGCACGTAAATAGTTTTTCACCTGTGTGTGTTAAATTATGTTGAATCAGATACGCTAGTTTTTTACATTCATAACTGCAAACTTTACAACTGAAGAGTTCACTATTGCATTTATGATCTATAAGTTCTTCAGGCTTTGTCCACTTGTAGCTGCACACGTCGCAAGCCAATAGAACTCCATTAAAATGTGATAATTCGTGATTTATGAGTTCATCTAGTATGTCACATTTAAATGGGCAACTTTTACACGTAAAATAAGTCTTTTTTCTTGTTTTAATAAAAGGCTTTTCATAATATTTGCTGGATGAGGCTGTCGCTTGGTTTGTAGAGTTGCAGCTTCTAGGAGATGTTTTTTGGGTTAATTTCGAGCTTATTCTTCTGCAGCCAAGAAGGTGATGAAGCCGTAATATCCTCGGACGTCTAGCAGAGAAGGGACATCGGCCACACAAGAGAGTCTCTATCCAAACTGATTCGTCTCCAATATTACCTGTAATAAAATAAATACAAATGAAACAACGCTTATATTCATTTTCCACTCTCTATCCTTTTAGAAGTCTCTTCACAAGAAAAAATCACTGTCATTCGTGAAAAAGCTCACATTTAACCTATTCGCATCGGTATCCGATATATGCCGTGTGAGATTCCCCTACCGTTGACATCGGTATCCGTGATGTATTGTTTTGCTACTTTCTCAGAATAGTTTTTTATGCATCATCTGATAGCTAAAGGATACGAGAACCAATGTGATATATGAAAATAGACCAGATAAGTACATTTATGCTTCAAATACTAGTTTTATAATTGACAGTATAATTTGTATTCCACCGAGTCGTAATGAAAGGGTTAAATTAAAATTGATTACTATAGACTAGTGACACTCAATCTAGATTCAAAATTATGTAAAAGAAAATATAATGTAAAAGTAAAAAAAAGAGACTTAACCCTTTCGTTACGGCTTGGTGGAATATAAATTATACCGTTAATACGGCATGAATTTTGGAAACCATTTTTTTTGCTTAAAGCTAGTATTTGTAGCATAAATGTACTTATCTGACCTATTTTCATATATCACATTGGTTCTTGTATCCTTTAGCTATTAGATCCAAAAAAAACAATTATATTTAATAAACGTTCATTATCTAACTCCATGCATGTGGTGGCATTGACACATGTGGTTTACAGAAAAATGCTCTTGTGATGAAACGTAACAATAATTATTTACATGCTTTACAGATTCCTGTAAAGAATACATGTAGGTTGATAAAGGGAAAGACTGCAGTTTCAAGTTCCTACCGTAGATGTCACAATGAGTACTTAAAGTAGCAAAACGATATATCATGGCTGCCAATGTAAACGGTAGGGGAATCTTTAGACAGCATATATCGACAACCGATGCGAAAAGGTTAATATTTACGTTTGTCTAACTCTTTTCTAATTTAGTTTATGTAACTCAAGCTTTTGGCAGTAAGTTGAATCAATTGGCAGTCAATAAAATGAATCGGCAGTAGACTAAATAAATTAGCAGTATCCACTGTGTCAGTATGAATGTGGTTAGTTATAAAATTAAAATGGCTATAATAAATTCAATATATTATTAATTTAACAATTAAAGTAAAATTGATTAATAATTTACCCATTAAATGGAAACCTAACCTAACCTATTATTATTTACCATTCATTAATTATTTCTTGCCAATTTATTATTTTTCTACCTCCAAATGATTATCTTTCACTTACATTTTTAAGTATTTATTACTGACCGTTTGGTAATTAATTACAGCCCATTATTTTGAATAAATACTGCCAAAAAAAATTTCACGCCCATACTAAGAGCAACCACATAAACTATAGCAGTCATTCCCTTTATCAACCTACATGTATTGTTAACAGGAATCTGTAAACCATGTAAATAAATAATGTTGGGTTTCTTCACAGGAGCGATTTTTCTGTAAACCACATGTGTCAATGCCACCACATGTATGGAGTTACATAATGAACGTTCGTTAAATATAATAGTTTTTTATGCATCATCTGATGGCTAAAGGATAGAAGAACCAATGTGATATATGAAAATAGGTCAGATAAGTACATTTATGTTTCAAATACTACTTTTAAGCAAAAATAATGGTTTGTAAAATTCACGCCGTATTGGCAGTATAATTTGTCTTCCACCGAGCCGTAACGAAAGGGTTAAAGTTAAATTCATTGTCGTTGGTTGTTGCAGTTTTTTTTTTCTACATAAAATAAAATTATAAGCAAAAATTAATATGTAATGAATGCACGCACTGACTATCATCAAAAAATAAATATGTTTTAATAAATCTGGAAAACTATTTTGTTTACGTTAGGTTATGTTCTTATTTATAAATTTATATTAACACAGTTGTGTTTATCCCATACTTGGAGAGAGATGCGTCGATATTTCGGCTGCCTGCTCAGCTAGCGTCATCCTTGAAGATGAAAGACAGCAAAAGTCTTAAAAAGTATTATGATACCGAGGCGATGCAACCGGTGCTCACTTATGAACAAAAAGTACAGCAATGTATTTTGTATTGAACTGGATATGTCAAGCAATTAGCAAACGCCATCTAAGTGTTGTATACTACAAGGTTAATAGATGGAACTTCTTCTTTTATATCGACAAACCGTATTAATATTTTTTAGGTAGTTTAATTAATATACCTACAACATTAAGAAATTTTATTCCTTCATATTAAACCAAAAATTAAACAAAATTAATTTAAAATTATGTCATAACATAATTTGCAATGTAATCAATATCGAAACAATCAATAAATCATGGCATGTTGTTAGTCGCCTATCACTAATAGGGCTTAGATGCTTTTTTGATCCAAATGATCCAACCTTCGGGAGCATTGAGATAATTATTAGATCACCTTCAACAAATCCAACAAAAAAACACCCAAGAATGACCTCAAATACTTCAGCTGCTTTTTCTTTAAGTGGTAAGGTCTTTGGAAACTATAAATGTTCCCAAGTGGATCTTAAGGTTCAGAAAAATCATAGGACAAGCCATGGATAATAGTAATTGAATAATCAATATGGAATTTTTTTAGTGATCATTTATTTCAAATAGGGAAGAAACATACAAAAAACAACAAAAATGTTTCTTCACAATTTTGAAAACACGTGAAAAAAATCTGGAGCATTGATATATATTATCTTAATGTATTAATTTATATATAATTTAATGAAATATACGTTTTAAAAACATAATTAAAGAAATTTACTAACACAATTTGTAAAGGTTTTTTATAATGTTAATAAATTATCAAATAATATAATTATGTATTTGGTTACAAATGAAATGTATTTTTGATTATTTAGAAATTTTAATTAGTAAGCAAATAAACTAAAATTAATTAACATTTAAGATTTAGGTACCTAGTGAAATTAAAAATATGTAGGTAGTATTTCAATGAATTCGTAGGGGCCGAATAATGTGTTTTTTTTTATTATAAAAAACGTGAATTCAAATATGGTTAATAATAATTATTTAACTAAAACAAACTTAAAGACATTTGATTATATTAATTTTTATTATAGTGGCAGTTCCAGTTGCCGTTTCACAACATTATTTTGACAAGTCGAGTGAACGCTTGTTGATGGTTATTTTTTATACTAACGCTAAGTTGTCAAAACATTGTATTTGTAATATCTTCGATCTGTTTTTACCTTTTATCGCCTTTTTATTTCGCCAGACTGTCATACTGTAGGCTACAGAACGACCTTAGCCATGAATATATCCCATAAAGTTACTCAAAACCATAATAAACCGAGAGGTAAGACAATTCACATCTTATTGAATGCATGTCAATATTACATCGATTTAGTTAAAACAAAATGCCGTGTATTGTCCTCATTCTCTTTTACGGCTGGGAATCTTGACATACCAACAATGCAGCCGTATAATATGTTTTAAGAAGATGCCTAGATGAGTAGATAGTATGACTTTGTGACGAATTACAACGTTAGAGAGCGGAAAGGGTAGCCTTCCATACTACCATCGATTGAGAGGTGAATGTGGAATTGGTTGAGACGTATACTTCAGATGCCCAGGACAGCATTAACTACAGCTGCGTTTTCTTTAAGACCCGGGCTCGCGCCCCGTCGGAAACTATACATAGTATAAACTTACGCGAGGCAAAACTGACATAGGACGATACGTGGACCGCGGCGGCTGACACAGCTTTGTGGCAACGGATTCTGATTCCCTTCAGTTAGAGGAGCGGATGTTTTTATGATGAGATTAGGTTATGTTGGATTAGTTTGGGTATTGCTAGACGCCAAAAAATATAGCTCGTCTAAATAATAAACATAACCTCAATATATTAAATGTCAAGCCGCTTTTTTACAGATGATTCCTATATTGTTTTTGCGGTGATTATTCAAATAACGGTCCCTTCTCTTTCGGAGCAATCCAAGTTTTCCCTTCAGTTGCGCTTCACATGCTCAGCTGCAGGGTGGCCTCAGGTATCACCAGGTCCGTTGTCGACTGTAGGAAACTTCTTTTTGGAGAGCTGATATAGCTTTGATATTAGGGTTGGTTATATTTGGTAGGGTTATCGTCTGTGCTTAGTTCATCATTTGATAATACTTTAATATTAATTAGTTTGATGTCGGGGCCCCTTTTTTTTTAAGTTTTTTTAATGCCGTTAAAAAATTTAATACCCACCAGCAGGATATTTATTTTTATAAAACCTTATGAAAGCTTGATACACTACAATGAAGTGTTGCCATGGCAAGCGGTGGATCCTCGCTTCACATCATTGTCATCTATGCCTCTCGAATCTCTGCCAAACACGCCGTGTAAATCAGCGATCTCCAAATAGTAGCTTTCAAGCTCCTGGTAATTCGCTATAACATTGTCAGTAGTTTGTGTAATATATTGATAGATCTTTCAAAACAAAAGTGATATCTTTGCAATTAAAAATGCCATCTTTTCAATAATTGCTTAAATTTTTCTCTTTCTACTCGTATTTCAAGATATTTTTCTTTTTATGTATAATTCAAGGCACACATTGTATGTTTTGTTCTATGTTTAAAGCCTATGTATTTTAAGGAGCTCCCCAGATAGCTCACACTTGTAGTGTTTTTAGACCCTGCATGTAAATATATAATTTGAATTGAAACATACTTTGCGTAAGCTAGGTTCTTGAGTACGCATATATTCACAATAAAGTATAAATACCTCATATTGAACCGAATTAGCAAGTTATAGAAACAACCATTTGTAATAAACATGAAACAATAACCGTTAAATGGATTTGTTAATGATTGATTTTTAGACAATTAATATAGATTGTAAAATATTTTCCAGTAAACAAATACATCAGTTGTTACATATAGTTGTCGAATGGATTTAATTAGGTTCTATATTCAATAATATATTCACCTTTTTTATAAAATTACAACAGTAGAATAATATGAGGCTTCCAAATCTTTGTGAAGCTCATGATAGCTTTAAATTTCACACATTGTGATTGGGTTAATACCTTTCCCACACTTGATGTAATATATATTTTTGTTTTTGTTATTGCAGATGTATTTGAAAACGAGTCATCCGCAGTATGGGTGGAAACACTTTCTTGCGGCCATTGCAGGTTCCTTGCAAACGTTCCGAGAACACTGCGGCTACACCAGTTGCTGGGCTGCTGTTCTTGGGCCACATATTCCCTTCGCGTAAAGAACATCGAGAACAAAAGTCCTTCAAGTCAAGCGTCATCTGCCTCCAGCAAGAATCCAACAACTCGCGACAAATATTCAGCAACTGAAATTATTTCAATACTAAATTACAAGAAGAGTAAAACTATTCCAATTAAGCCATTGCCGTATTGCTGTGACCTCTGTCCTTTTAAATCAGACCGTCAAAGCGCTCTCAGACAGCACAAGTTCATGCACACGGGTGAAAATCCTTTTGCATGCGATCGTTGCAACTATAAATGTAATCTTTTGACCAATCTCAAAAGGCACAAGCTCACTCACGCCGAAGATAAACCTATTAGTTGCGATTTTTGTAGCTACACGGCTACAACGCAGGCGCATATGAAACAGCACAGTTTGATGCACAACGGAATGAAAACGTACAGCTGTGATATATGCAACTATACGAGCGGAAGGCGGGCTCAAGTCAAAAGGCATTACTTGGTGCACACTAAAGAAAAGTTTTTCAGTTGCGATGTTTGCAACTATAAGTGCAGTCAGTTCAGCAGTCTCAAGATACATAAAATGACACACACGGATGACCATCCTTTCAGTTGCGACGAGTGTAGTTTTAAATGTAACCATGTGAGCAATCTGAAAAGGCATAAACTTATACACACAAGGAAAAAACTTATCAGTTGCGATAATTGCGCCTATACATGTAACAGGTTAGGTAGCCTTAAGACTCACATGATGATACACACCGGAGAAAAACCATTTAGTTGTCTGAAGTGCAGTGAAGCATTTCAAACGAGATATCTTTTGAAAAAACACAATGTAATCCACCAAGAAGTAAGTAAATGTAATAAAGATGGCGCACAAAGTACATCTGACGGATAGATGTCTTCATTAAATTACTTCTTAGGTTTTCACGGCCAGATTTGATATTGTGACTTTTGGGTTAAGCCGGGTGTAGCGAATTACTAATTTCCAATACTTCAACTGAAATTGCAGGGGTCTTCTTCAGGGTTGATGACTTAGTTGAAGATGTAAATACAGTCAACCTTTCTATAGCGCACGCTTTTTTAAATGTTAATCAGAGATTTTCTCCTTAATTATTTGTGTCGATTTTTCATATAACATTGTCTTCTACGTTATTTCAGTTTAAACTGCCTATTAAGACTAAATGGTCCATCAAATGTGTTCTTCTTCGTAGTAGTATCAATCACGTCGGTATTTCAACGATAAACAATTTCTTCTTCTATATAAAGGACAAATCCGACCTATCCTTGAATACGGCAGTCACCTTTGGATTGGAGCCCCGAAACACCTTCTAAACTTAATTGACTCAGTTCAAAGAAGAGCAATTCGTTGGATAAACAATGACACCCTTACGTCTAATCTACAATCAATGGAACACAGACGTAAGATAGGTTCTCTTAGTCTTTTCTACCGTTATTACCACGGTCGCTGCTCTTCGGAAATTAAAGAACTAATTCCTCCTGCACCCACTCACAGCCGACAAACTCGTCTTACACTTGCTGAACATCCATACACGGTTAATATATGTCGACCAAGAACTAGCAGCTTCCAAAGTTCCTTCCTTAATGCCACCAGTAAGCTATGGAATGCTCTTCCAGCGTCTGTGTTTCCTCCTTCCTACAATCTGGATCTCTTCAAGAAACAGATAAATATACACTCCCCAACCTACACACAAATACGAACACAACACACGTTTCACGCATGCAGCGTCCAGCCTCCCTGCCGGAGCGTCATAGAGTGCACTGGTCTTGACCGGTTGGCTCTCCTGCATGCGTTTACATAAAAAAAACCGGTAGATTGGTTTGCAGCAACAAAATCTTGCATCTTAATCTCCACTCCTCTCGATCTTATCATATTTTTTTTGCTGATACATGGGATGTCTTTTAGACCTTAAATGTGGTATTTTCCTCTTTATTTCCACATCCTAATGCCGTTGACCATAAAGGTTCATCCGCCTTTGGAGAGCATTTACTACCTCCAGGACAATAGAGTGCCCTAACCAGCTTGACCTACCTGATGAGGTTAGCTGGGTGTTGGCTTATACCGGCCAACATTCGGTCCCTGTCTATATTGGCTGACTGATGTCGCTCGCCCCCCACCACGAGAAGGAGATAGATCAGGATTTTTCTTTCATCGAACCTGTGGCCATAAGGCATTTCGCAGAGTCCACCAGTACTTTTAGGGGGCAAATAATGTTAATAACATAAAATGTTTTATGAGAAAGTTATAGAAGGGTCGACTGTAACGTTTCCAGAAGGCTACAAAGATCAACAACTTTGTATCATAATTTATTTTACGACGGGATGGAAGTCGGCTAATCTTCGTATCTCCTAAAAAATGAATGATAGGCAAATCGCCTAAATATATGCCTTTTTTCACAAAACGCATATTACTTTTATAATAGACCTTGTTTGTATGTAGAGTAATATTTGAAATATAAATCATAAATATGTTTAAGAGAGAAAATATTCGCAAATATTTAATTTAAAAAGATTTACAAAAAAATGTCATCCTCTAATTACGAATACATCAACAATAATTGTGAGTGATAATTATTAAACAACTGATACACTTACAAATTCACAGCAAACATCGTCTTATATGACATTTATATCCATAAAAATACAAAAATTTAAAAATCTGATCTTGAAAATTCATCTAAATATTCATTCTAAAAATATTAATTTAAATATTAATATTGCTTACGATTACTTGGTTACTTGATTTTACACTTACCATATTATTATGTATGTGATGTTTCTATTTTAGTATTTATTGTATTAACAATTATTGTAATAAACATTTTAAAATATGTTTTTTTTTTTTTAATTAATTTTATTATTTAAATTCTATTTATTTCTTTCAAAGAAAAAGAAAAAAATAAAGACAATCTAAATAAAGTCCCAATGCTCATCAAACAGACGACTCACAAATTATTCAACACCAAAATATTCAATCACAATTTTTTCTTCCAAATAAATTTTCCTAGTTTGTGGCTGAACTGGGCCTTCCTTGCGTGCAATATATCATATTCATATAATTGGATAAAAATCGAACAATTGCATTTTTCACTGGTCTTTTATAACTGAATAAAATCACCTGCTTATGTTTCCTCATTATTAATATTCGTAATTTCGGTCTTCAGGAAGGCCGAAACATGTAATCGTTGATCGTTGTTATCATAAATTGTGAATCAATACTAAATACTTTTAATTGATTAATTGTTTAATTAAAATTAATTCTAAGAATTATAATTATGCAGTTTCCCCAAGTATTGTAAGTTGATAACCTTAATGTTATAATCATATATTGTAAAACTTATTTGAAAAAAAAAGTATTTTATGTGATCAGACCAATTAGATCCTAAAGGACGGTTCTTTAAAAGAAGAGCAAATTAATAAAATCGCACGTTATAGGAGGATTGATTACCCTAAATATGTATATTTATGTATGCACACTGTAGGTATTATGCAATATCAAGTGTCAGTATGAAAAAATAAGGTATTAGTGCCGGAATTTAATCAACTTGCAACACTTACTGGTCAAATTTGACAGCTCAGAGATTTACAGTCAATAATAAACTGATGTGACAGCTTAATGATGGAGTTATTTATATTAAAACAAAATTATTTGCTTTAATATTGTGCAATCTAAAGCTGTGGCATTACTAAGCTTCAGCTTGGAATTTTGTGCCGTTTTTCATCAGCGTTTTAGCACTGTAATATGTTGAGAGTTCATTCTACAGTGTCTTCAATCACTCAATAAGGTACCTTTTCTTTTTATAATCTCTTTTCGTCAAGTGATAGGTTTAATATGTCATGTTGTGCCAGTACAGAACAACGCTATATAATGTATGTTAACTACTAATGGCAACAAAATTTATAATGCATTAATTTTCATAAATAATATTGCAGGTAATTTATCCTTATAAAGAACATAATTATTTGACAAAATCTGTCGTCGCTCTAGTTTTATTAAACCTAACCTAATTAAAGTTAAAAGACATTGTTCTATAACAACACATAAAGATTTATAAATTTCACCAGTTTAGCTTAGTAGCTTTAGCACTTTGTTTCTCAGCCAGAAAATATGCGGCACAGGTGTGGGGTCGATCAGCCCATTGTAATCAAGTGGATACTGCCCTGAATGATGCATGCAGAGTTGTTACAGGCTGCCTCAAACCAACACCCATTTCTAAACTATACCCCTTGGCTGGTATCGCACCACCAAATATAAGACGCAAAGTCATATGCGCCGAAGAAATGCGTAAGGCAATCAACCAACCGTCCCACTGCTTGTATAATCAGATACCCCCAACACCCAGACTGAAGTCGCGAATCAGCTTTCTGAGATCCACACAACCTCTCACATCCGGCCCTGAAAATGCGAGAATCCAGCTCTGGCAACAAGTCGCATCAGACGATTTCATTACTCCAAAGGATATTAATTTAATTTATTCATATTTCAATTTATGGAGGAATTAATTGCTCTGTATGCAGAGGAATTAATTCTTTGTAATAGAGATTGGATTGAGCCGCTCCGTAAGAAAAATTAGTCTAAGCCCCTGGTTTGTCGGGCTATAAGTTATAAAAAAATCATTAGTAGCTGGGGGTTGACTATTAGTTAAAAAAAAAAACATCAGTAGGTGCTGATATGGGAAGTTTGAAAAATTACATTTTTACTTGTGTAATAGTAAAGCTTTCAATGAGAAATGATAATAAGGGCCATAATCTGACTGTTACATATTAGTTGTTATTTTTAAAAGCATGCTTTTATTGTATAAAATTTACTAACACTATAGTAAAGTGGAACTATTTAACCTTAGATATTACACTCAAAATTCATTATTATGAAAGCCCATGCAGGAAAGCATAATCAGTCGAGACCAGTGGGCTCTATGGCACCCAGTCAGGACAACTGGACGCTGCATTCGGTAAACGTGTGTTGTGTATGTGTGAATTAGGGAGCTTGCAATTGTATATAGATCAATTTCTTATTTTCTTTGTGAATAATCTTTAAAATCTACTAATAAATATAATTTATGTAGTTAAAGGTTCACAGACCATGCGAAATTATGAATAAATATATAATTGTAAATAGAATTTCCTTACCGATTCTTCTTCTGTCAGTTTTACGATCAGTTATTAATATGTTTATATTATAATATATTTTTAATCTTACAGGCATAATTTTACCTCAGTATGAGTGAGATCTGGTTGGAGACACTTTCTTGCGGACGATGCCTGTTCTCTGCCAGCCTTTCAAAAACTCTGCGATTGCATCAACTGTTGGGTTGCGAACTGTCACTCCCAACAACTGAAAATAATGCAACTGTAATTAATGCAGCTGAAAACAATGCAACTCACACTTACCTCCCCAAGAAGTCGACGGTCCTGAGAAAAACGATACAAGAAAAATACTTCGAAGGCCATAGCTCTGTAAACGTCTACCCTAAATTCCCTCAGCAATCCCTTAAATACGAGCACACAACAGTTATAGATCACCGTTTAGAAAAGCCTTACAAGTGCAATTTATGCAGTTTTAGATGCAAAAGGCACTCTCATATAAAAAGCCATGTTTTGATACACACCGGAGAAAAGCCTTTCAGCTGCGACGCTTGCGATTACAAGTGCAACAGAGCCGACATATTAAAAGGACACAAGATCAAACACTCTACGGAAAAGCCTTTTGCGTGTTCGCTTTGCAGTTATACATGCAAATCAAAGATTCAGTTGACAAAACACAAGCTGGTGCATACGGACGAGAAGCTTTTCACTTGCGATATCTGCAACTATAAGTGCAACCATCATTTTAGGCTCAAAGTGCACAAGTTGACGCACTCTAATAAGAAGCCGATCGCTTGTAGTATGTGTCACTACTCTTGTAAAACGCCTCGATATCTTAAACTGCATTGTCGGGCAATGCATCCAGACGCACCATCAGAAAAACCAGCCGTATAAGCAATATTTCACAAGTGTTTTTTTTAAACAAAGGAAAAAAAAATTGGCTCTCCACTAACTTTATGACGTTGTGTGTGAAAAATATGTGTAGCAGTTGTGTACATGAATCTGTTGACGAGATCTCAAGTGTTTATTTATCTGTTATTAATTTAAAATATTCATATTTTATTTATGGGAAACACGGATACTGGTAGAACATTCCTGTCTGTGGTGTTAAGTAAGCCATGCTTTGTGGCAGCAGTTCGTGATGATTTTACTCATATGCTTCAATTAGAGGAGCGAGGTATAGTGATAATTGTATTATAATTTTTGTAATAAGTAATTTTCTTACTCAATAAAATATAACATGATCTCTGAGTGCTTACCTATATATTTTTTACGATTATTAATATTTGGCATGCCTGGCCCGAATAATTAATAATTTGTTACTACTTTCTATTATATTATTTAACTATTTTTGTAAGCCGGATGCTTGTAAATATAATGTAATACTCAGGGATTTTGCAAAATTTTCGTGAGTATGTGTAGTTCCATCATAAAAGTGCATTTATTATTTATATTTTCATATTGATAATAAAAAATATTATTGTTGTTTATCGTGACTTTTTATTAAGCCATTAAAATTTAATTTCTTAACTACTGGAATAAATATGAGCGTAATAATTATCATATTTGAATTTAATAGCTTGTCACTATTTAATACTATTTTGTTTAAAATAGGTTGACTTTTTGAGGAATAAGAATATTTTAGATTCATCGTCATGCTATTAGGTGGAAAGAATACATTGTCAATCACACAACCAATTCACGTTAAATGCAGAACCTGCCGAAAAGAAAAAATAAATTCATAAATATATACATATATGTATACTACACTTAAAATCACAATAATTGATTTTAAATAAAAAAAAATTTTTTTTTTTTAAGTTTTGGAATATATTTCAACATTTATATGCCGTATAAAGCACTAAAGTTGTAGACTAATTTTCAATTACCGACTCATAAAAACTTACAGCAAATATCATACGATATTTTTAACCCATGTCTCATTAAATAAGTCAGTAAAATAAACATCTCTGTAATACAAATATAATGAATATTAATAAGTATGGCAGTGTCTACCGTTTATTATTTCCAATTTTTCGGTAAGAGAAGTGTTGTTTTAATTGATGTTTGCTATGAATTGTTGTGTATAAATTTCGGAATATTTATATATATATAAAAGAAAGTCTTCAGTGATTTATCAAGGATTAGAATAACAAAGTATATTCCAATCTCTGCTAAAATTTTATTTACTTTAAAAGTTTCATTATTGTTATATGTAAATACCGTATACTTAAAGTAAAATCTTAATTTTGGCCATTCAGTAGAATTTATGCTTCTAAAAGGGACTTAAAAAACTATGCATGTAAAAATTATGTGTAGTGGTGGCGTGAGTGACAATATTTTTTGTCAATTGTGAAAGGGATATAAAACGATTTTTCTTCTAATTTTTATTTGAATTACATACTTGTAAATATTAGTATACAATTACGGAGGTCAATAAATTACTAGAATGATGAAATATATTTAAGCCTACCAAAAAAAGTGAAGACTTGGGTGGGTTGTAAAATAAAAAATATTAATATGGCAATACCATAAGAACTGTCATACTGGCGTTGTGTCAGTTCCGCTAATGTTAGTGAGCTATGAAATATTTATCTCATATGATTGAGTTGACTAAATAATTAAAACGTTGTTAATTATTTAGTAGTTGTTATTTGTGGTTTCTTATTAGTGGTTTTTGTTAGTGGTTTGTCGTTCCACTATCGCAGTATAAAGACTGCGACGAACTTCACAGCATCAAAAGCGAACTCCACATAAACATGCTTAATAAACAAGAACCAAGCGAACAAAACAGTCAACCAGGTGAAATTACATATGGAATTTTATTACTCGATTTAGCAGTAATTCTTTAAGCACTCAACCCTCGTATACCGCATTATTTAAAAAAAAATTAAAACCAAGATTTTTTGTGTTTGCGGCGATTTTTTTCATATACGTCACGTTTTTGTTGTTATTTTGGGTTGAAAATTGACTGACAAATTATAATTATAAATTATTTTTAATTAAAAAAATAATAAATTTAAAATATTTAGTTTTGATTCACATTTATTTTAAATGATTAGATGTTTCGGCCTCCCCGGAGACCATCTTCAATAACAAAACTAAATATTTTTAATTTATTAATTTTTTAATTAAAATTAATTAGAAATTCTAATTATGCAGTTTCACCAAGTATTGTCAGTTGATAGCCTAATATTTTTTAAATTAGTTTCCGGCTATACTTTTGAAGCGCCTCGGCTATCACCAGACAAACCCAGAGTCTTTTCTTGTGGACGATGCTCTTTCCTGGGACTCCCGGGTACTCTGAGATTGCATCACCTGCTGGGCTGCTACTTGACAGTCAACAATCAGTCGTCAGTCATGAGCAATCCATCCAAACAATATACTGAATCTCACCTGAAGATGATGCAGACGTGCACGGTGCAACTCAAAAGACTACCAAGTAAGACACACATCGCTTCAGTCAGTTTATAAAGTATGACATATTTTGAAAGCAATAGGCATTAGTATCGGTCACGAGCAATAGCAATGTACTGTGCCTCATATTCCGAAGATGATACGGCCTACCACTGTGCAACTCAAAAGACTATCAAGTAATACACACACCATGCTACACATACTTTATAAAGAATGATATATTTTGATACCAAGATTTACTACATGCTATATTTATGGATATATAATATATGTCGACCAAGAACTGGCAGTTTCCAAAGCTCCTTCCTTAATGCCACCGGTAAGCTATGGAATGCTCTTCCAGCGTCTGTGTTTCCTCCTTCCTACAATCTGGATCTCTTCAAGAAACAGGTAAATATACACACTTGCAATCTCCCCAACCCACACACAAACACGAACACAACACACGTTTCCTGCATGCAGCGTCCAGCCTCCCTGGCTGATCGTCATAGAGTGTACTGGTCTTGACTGGGTGTGCTCTCCTGCATGCGTTTACATAAAAAAAGGCAAAAGTATTAACCCACCATTTCAACCATGTACTGTTCTCATCTTCTGAAGATGATACTGCCTTGCATTGTGCAACTCAAAAGACTACCAAATAAAAAACACTATTACAGTCAGTTTATAAACTGCTTTATGATATATTTTTAAAGCAATTTTATTAGATGTATCAGTCACGAACCCACCAATCCAAAAATTTTATTGTCTCGCTTGAGTACACTTGACAATATATTTTTTAAATTTTACAGGTCAAAATGTCAACGTGAGTGAGATCTGGTTGGAGACCCTCTCATGTGGACGTTGCCTTTTCTCAGCCAGCTTTCGAAGAACTCTGCGACTGCATCAACTGTTGGGTTGCAAAGAACTTCTCCCAGAAACAGAAAAAAAATCAAATAAAAATAATGCAACTCAAACCAAACGCTGCGATAAATCTACTTCGCCCAGAAAAAACTCGCATAAAAATATCACTAGCCATAACTACGCGAATCAAACAATTCCTCAGCATTCCCCTCAATATACAACAGTTATAGATCACACTTCAGCAAAGTCTTTCAGATGTAATTTGTGCAAGTTTACATGCAAAAAGCCCTCTCATATAAGAAGCCACGTTTTGATACACACCGGAGAAAAGCCTTTCAGCTGCGACGCTTGCGATTACAAGTGCAACAGAGCCGATAATCTTAAAGGGCATATGATTAAGCACTCTACGGAAAGGCCTTTTGCTTGTTCTTTGTGCAGTTATACTTGCAAATCGAAGATTCAGATGACAAAACATAAAATGGTGCACACGGACGAAAAGCTTTTAAGTTGTGATATTTGCAACTATAAGTGTAATCTTCAGTTTAGCCTCAAGGTGCACAAGTTGACGCATTCCGATGAGAAACCTATCGCTTGTACGATGTGTAATTATACTTGTAAAACGCCTCGTTACCTGAAACTGCATTTTCGAGCTATGCATCGAAATACGCCATCAGAAAAACCAGCCAAATAGTTTTACATTTGTATTGTTTTAGTACATTTATATGAAGGCTTTGTGAAATTTGGAAGCCTTTCATGTTTGTTGGTTCTTTTTCAACTCCGCCGACAAACAACACTTTGTTAGCAAGCTCAGTGTCGGTGCAGCAGCCATTCATGATGGACGTCCTGATAGGTGCCTCCGCTAAGAGCAAACTGCGGTCTGTCATTAAGTTTTTGCATGCAATGAAGATTGCTCTGTTTAAAATTAAACGTGATTTCTTGGGATTTAATGTGTAATAAAGTTGTTACATTTGAACCAGTAAATAAAAATGTATATTGTTTTAATAATTAAATATACATATACTATACATAAAATTCTTTTTCAAGGTCCGCGGTTCGCATCCCGCTTCTGCCGTTATTTTTGTGTTTGGATTGACGCGTTGAAAAAAGAATTTTATGTATAGTATATGTATATTTAATTATTAATAATATTATAATATAGTAAATGATCTATAAAAGTAGATTAGAATATTGAAATAATAAAATAATATTCTAATAAAAAATTTAAAAAAATCCGTATATTGTTTTGTTTGTTAAAATATTTATATTTTTAATAAATTAATTTCTACAATATTTAAGCTACTAATTCAACATCCATTATATATATTTATAATACAAATATACAATTTATTAAATAATAGTTTGCTGTACAAACGTACAATATTATATCTTTTTAAACAAGTGATACATATAAAAATTCCCAGCACATAAAGAATTCGAAGCACGAACTTTTGCAACTATGAGATTTATCAGATCATTAAGAGGGAGAACCCATGAGAGTTCACTTTCTACGGGCCCTGGCCAAAAACGCCTCGAATTTCCTTACACAACGTTGCCTTGCTTGGGCATTTGTTCAGCATGTCTGAATTGAGAAATAAACACATATTTAAGTATTCTTCTTCTTTAGCCTCGCCATTTCCCATCATCTTTGGTAGGCTCTTCTTGTGAACATTCGCCATGTTTGTATGTCGTACATTGCATTCTCGGTCAAACCCAGAGTTTTCAGATCATTGCTTACAGTTGCAGTCCATGTTGCCTGTGGTCTTCCAGGTCTTCTCCTCGGCGTGTGTAGAGGGCTCTCTTCACCATGTAGTCCTCATCTCTCCGTGTCACATGCCCATACCATCTTGGGCGGTAAAATAAAAAACACATATTTTATTATTAATGATGCGCATTAATTATACATGGCGTTTGTTCTAAATTGTAGGTATATTTATTAAGATAATTTTGTATGATGTATCGATGTGTTGATAATGGTTTATTAATTATAAAAATATCAAAATATATTCTACCCACTTGATAATTAAATATAATAACAATTTAATGTTATCTTTTCATTGCAACGCAATTATTCTATCCAATTACTAGCTGGAGCAGTGTAAATAAAAACCGAAAGTTTATCAATATTAGGAAATATTAATCACATGAAACAGACTCAATTATTTCTTCCCTGACATAACGATGTTATACGACTTTTGCCTTGACTATTATTTTAATAATAAAAAAAAATAGCAAAAAGAAAAATTATAAAATTCGAAATAAATAATTAACATAACTTTACGGTATACAGGCGGACCTCGACTTTCGTACATGATTGGTTCCTGAAAATGTGTACGAAAGTTAAATGTCCGAAAGTAGAGGGATCATCATCATCATCAGCCTGTGTCCGTCCACTGTTGAACGTAGGCCTTCCGCATGAGTCTCCATCCTCTTCGATCCTCCGCCTTCCGCATCCAGATCACTCCCGCTATTCTTCTTATATCGTCAGTCCATCTTGTAGGGGGTCGGCCAATGCTTCGTTTGCCAGTTCTTGGGCGCTAGTAAGTAGAGGGATGTATAAAAAAAAAACTCCAAAAATTGTACTTAAAATGTTTATTTATCAAAAGTTACAAACTAAGTACATATTAAATAAAAATTATATTCTCTCAATAAACTTGTCAAGGGTTAATTGTATTTTACTGCTATTTTTCTTTTCTTCATAGAGAGTTTTGTAACATGCAGTACTACTATAGATCGCCCTACGCACTTGAGATATGCGTTCTCCATTGGGATCACATTTTTCCATAATATTCAAAAATGTCTCGAGATGCGTGAAAGCTTCATTCATGTTTTTTATTGTTAAGGGCTTGATGATTTTTTCTGGTTCTTCTTCCTCACTTTCAATTTGTATACTATTTTCGTTCTCTTGAGATTCAATCATCTCATTAACATCTTTACTGTTAACATCTAGGTTTAGTTCGTTCACTAAGTGAACTATTTCAAGTGTGATGGTTTCCGGAGTTTCATCAAAATTTATGAAATCACTCATCATTTGTGGGCATAGTTGCTTCCATGAACCTTTCATTGTTGACTCTTTTATTTCAGCCCATGCATCTCCAATATTGTTTATTGCGTTCCATATGTTATAATTCTTCCAGAAATGTTTTAATGTGGACCCACCTTCCATGTCAGTTGCCTTGATGGCCTGATTCATTATCAACCGCATGTAATATCGTTTAAACGTAGCTATCACCGTTGGTTCATGGGTTGTATGAGACACGTAGTATTGGGGGCAAGAAACACAACATTAATTTCTGGGTATAAATTTAGTTGAGATTTTGGGTGTCCTGGAGCAATATCTAAGATTAATAATGCTTTAAATGGTAAATTATTTACTTCACAATAATGTTTTACTGGTGGTGCGAAATGTGAAGTGAACCAATGTTTAAATATCAAAGCAGTTACCCAGGCTTTTTTATTGGATTTCCAAATGACTGGAAGCAATTTTTTATCTTTCCCTTTCAATGCTCTAGGATTTTCTGCTTGATAAACTAACATTGGCTTCAATTTTAAATCACCAGCTAAATTTCCACTAAGAAGCAATGCCAATCGCTTTTTAGAAGGTTTATGACCAGGGGCAACTGATCGTCCTTTGATAAGAATGTACGATTAGGCATCTTCTTCCAAAATAAACCAGTCTCATCTGCATTGAATATTTGACTAGAGGTATATTCTCCATCTTCAATAATTTTGGACAGTGACGAAATAAAGTATTTTGCAGCATCTTCATCCGCATCAGCTGATTCTCCAGTGAATTTAATATTGTGTAAAGAATAACTTGTTTTTTAAAATATAAATTTTGAAAACCAGCCGTTACTTGCATGAAACACCGTGTTAGAATTTTCGTTTAGTCTAGCCTACCAATCTTTATAGAAACCAAATGCCTTAGCTTGAATCATTGAAGTACTAATAGGGATGTTTTGTTGATTTTGATTACTTATCCAATAACACAAAGATTTCTCCATTTCATCCATCACTATGCCGAGCCTTTTGGAAATAATTTTTGATGTTATATTTCCATTTTTTTTTACATATTTTTTAATTTTATCTTTATTCTTTAACATTGAACATATCATAGACCTTCTTATATCATACGAATGGCCGATTGAAGCATAAGACCATTTTCAGACTGTTTTATTATATCCATCTTCGTTTCTATTTTATGAAGTTTATGGGTTCTTGATTTTTTTTAGCAATATCTATTTCGCAGTTTCTTCGTTTCTCACTCATGTTAAAATCGGGTAGGAAATATTTAAAACATAACAATGTACCCGTACGTGCGCTGACGCAAGACTAAACGTGTCGAGATCAGACGGGAGTGTGTACAAATTATTGCATACAAACGCACATTTGGACTCGCTCGCGCTCGTATGTTAATGCATATGTGCGAACAGAACGAAACATTTTTCACAGTACGGACCTCGTTCATATTCATTACATAGTGCGACAGGGAAACAACTGCACGAAAACAAAACATTTTTGAATTTTCGTTAATTGTATGTTAGGTTTAAGTCAATAAAAAAAACAGAATATCACAAAGACATAAATTTCAATAGTTTCTGATAGTGACGAAAACAATTAAGAATGTACTGCTTTTTGGATTTCGAATAAAATGTGTGTTTGTTTTAAGGTTATGTGCT
>JAGTXR010000472.1:0-76401 GCA_022606575.1 Glossosoma conforme
TACCTAACGACGCTGTCGATGCGTCTGTATATCTTCAGTCATTAACTGTGTCATTACCTAACGACGCTGTCGATGCGTCTGTATATCTTCAGTCATTAAGACATTATGAAGTCCTTACTGTAACTTTACGCCACATATGTTGGATCTTAATGTTTGTAAATAAAGTAGTTTTTTGTTCATTTTCTTTTGTTAATTGACCTCTAAAGCTCTCCTTTTCTTACTTTTTTCATTTTACACAACATACAATGATGTTTTTTTAATAAAATAAAAAATATTTTTTGATCGTAGATGACCGACTAAAAAATACATGAATTGGATGAAATAAACGCGTAGTGTCTAACTTCTCTACATCGTTAATCATATCTTTCAATTTGAGCTGTTCAAGTTTCTTACATCTTCATATTGGACGCCTGTTGGAGCCGAAGAAGGTTTATTCATCCGAGAGATTGATGAACTAGAAAACAGTTGCCTAGAACCAGTAGGTGGCGGTGCTGCACAAATATGTATAGTCACAATAATACGTTAATCGGTAATCAACAAAACCTGCGACACATGGACCGCGATCCATCACGGCAATCGTCGAGCTTTGATTTATGCTTTTTTTTTTTTTCCAAAGTATAGTATGCTTACACGAATCTTTCAAAAGTAGAGAAAAAAAGTTTAATTTACCCAATTATTTTAAGTGCGATGACATTTTCATATTCAGAAAAAAACTCTTCAATTTAGTTAAAATAAAATTATGTACAAACAAATTGCATATTTCGAGTCCACTTTAAAAAACCGGTCGAGGTCGAACATAAATTAATTATAGAACAAAAGGAGCCTTCCCGTGAAGGCGGTGGCAGATACGAAGATGGAAATATTGAACGAGAATTTTCAATTTACACCCAAACCTCTTTTATCATGTAACGAAACCCTTCGCCCTATCGAGATTCGATCTCGTCCTGAAAGCCGAACCCATCAGTAGTTGCCCAACATTCTCAATTTTCTTGTACTTCTATATTTGCTCCTTAACTAGAGCATGTTGTCGTCATTTTTTTTAAATATGTGTATATTCATGACGTTTGCGTATGAATGGCGCTTTAAATAAGTGTTAATCCGCATGCGTCATTAAACTATAGCTCAACATTCACACACTGTCAACAAAAACAATAATTTCTGTATTACAGTCTTATCAAATATGCTTAGTTATTTGTATCGTAGATTATTCCTATTTCCTTTGCGGCTATTTTTATGTAACGGTTGATACTGTGTTGTTGTTTTGGATTGAACCGCCTCTTAGGACTAAATGATTTTGCCCTCAGGAGTATTGGGCTAATCATCTGAACTTATATAAACGTAATTGGAGGGGTGACTGTAATGTCACTTTGAAAGGGCGATGTTAACGGGGAAAAATCGTCAATTTATTAGTAATAAACTATTTTATAAGTGAGAGATTGTTTTACAGAATTATATCTTTACAAGTGTGTATCTACAAAAATAGGGCTTATCATTTTTAAATAAATATATTTTATCAAAATTTTGTAGGATTCCAATCCCGTAACTTCTTTAATAAAAGTGTGGGGCTTTAATTCTTAGCCACCCCCTCTACCTCTCTTCTGGTGTAGCAAAAACCTTTCCCCTATCGAGACTCAATCTCTGCATGAATCCTGTCCCAATATAGTCCAACCTATCTTCCGAGGCTATGACTAATCAAGGTTTTGTCATGAAAGTGGTTACGGGATTGATTTGTATAAATTTTTCGATTAAAAATACTGTTTTATTTTTTCCTTATTGACTCCAGCCATATTTGAAATGCTCTTGTAGCATGTTCTACTGAGAGCGAATGTTGGCACTTCTGTCACTGACATCTGTTCCAAATTGTACGTCAAAATATTCATTATTGTTTCAGATATCCGTCCATTTGTAAACGGTCAAAATTGTTTTTTCGTTTTCTATGGTGTTTGAAACTATTGAATAACACAGTTCCATTAAATTTAGTGGGCGGAATAAAATTTCTGCTGCCGAAACATTAAAACGGTTCAGAAAGCCTTCAGTGAGCACGCTCTATCGAAAACAAAAGTTTAAAAGTGATACAAAATGTTCAAAGAGGGTCGAGAAAGCGTTGAAGACGAGGCACAGCCATCACGACATCAACAACAACTGATGAGCTACACGTCAACCAAATTAAAGAATTGGTGATGTTTAAGCTATTTATAAAGTATTTGTTAGCATTTGAAATCAACTCGGCATTTACACAAACGAATGCTACGGGAAAGAACGTTTTCTTGTTCTAATGTGACATTGGGTATTACTTGAGAAACACATGTGTATTTACATTTACTTTTCAAAAGTCCTTAGTATAATTTTTAAGTGTTATCTTGTCGCCTTATGTGACCACATTTCTCGGAATTTGCGGGGAGTCATAGACAACTCGAGAATACTAGAAAGTTAGACTAGGCAATATTTTTTTGCTAGTGGAGTTGCAACGTAGCTTATTACGACATTTAATAAAGAACAATCATTTCAGGGAAGTATCCTCCATTCAATTCCGTTCCAGCATATGCTGAGAAAGGGGTTAAACTTGACGCTATCCAACTTTGTCTGGATCGATGGAACATCAGTACAGATTGAGTTACGCTACGAAACGATTACCTTAGCTCTACTCTCTCGTCTAAGTTCCTCGCTAAGTACTCGACAAAGTTAGCTGAAGTAGGCCTTGGGCAAGGCGAAGTAGCGCCAAGTGAGCTTCTACATTCTTGTCTTAGGCTTACTTCACGTTTAATCTAGAGGAGGTATAACACATAGTATGTGAGACTTGTCGATGCGTCCGAGCTTTATGAACTAATCGAAAACTCAGCTTTTCTGTGGAATTACGAGAAAATGCTGACACACGGTGATGACTTCATCTCCCGATTATGTGACGTTTGCCATTTTTAGGATGGCGATATGCTTGGAGTCTTCAGCTGTTCTTTGTAACGACTATATGCTTCTTACAAAAAATATCGTTAATATTCGTTGCTTAAAAATGTATATAATTTTTTTTAATGAATCATTTTTCTAAATAGAAAATAATAATTAAAATATTAATATAAACTTTTGCGTACACAAGTGTGGTGTTAATTATTTATACAGAATATTACACCATGATAACCCTTACAAAGATGAAAGTTACCAAAAAAGGAAAATCTTAGCATGCGGATCAACCCGTTTGTATTGTATAATATGTATTATATTTAACTGTAATGTATTGGATTACTGATTTTTAAAAACAAGGTTTTATCAAAATTACTATTTTATATATATATATATATTTTTTATTTAATAAATATAAAAAACATGAAGTTAATGACAGTTGTACATATGTTGTGATAAAATATACATTCTTTTTTTTTAGTTTCGCTTACCACGCCACTTTAAGAAGAATCTTGTGTGTGGCAAATTAATACATGTAACTTAAGAAGTTATATGATCAATCTTGGAACATCAATGTACGTTTACAACTTAAACTATATTAAAAATAAATATTATATCAAATTGCATTACTCAGCCAACACCAAAATTCAACGTCATTCTATTCCAAGAACTTTTTTTTTTCGTGGGAAACTTTTCAAAACAACTTAATATTTTGTTAATTTATAAAATCGGGCCTGTTTAATACTTCCAAATACTCCAAGCTTAAGAGAAATGCCAGTTTTGTTCGCAAGTTATTTACTTGCTCACACCGCGAGGGACACAGAATTGTGAGACTTAAAGATGATTATCCTCCATTTTCGCATTACCGCTAGCGAGGAACCTCTCCTGTCACTGAAGCAATTAACAAAGCCTTAGTATTCATAGCCCCCTAAAAGTACTGGAAGACTCTGCGAAATGCCTTAAGGTCACAGGTTCGATGAAAGGAAAATCCTGATCTATCTCCTTCTCGTGGTGGGGGGTGAGCGACATCAGTCGGCCAATATAGACAGGGACCGAATGTTGGCCGGAATAAGCTAACATCCAGCTAACCTCCAAGCTGGTTAGGGCACTCTATTGTCCTGGAGGTAGTAAATGCCCTCTTAGAGCGGATGAACCTTTATGGTCAACGGCATTAGGATGTGGAAATAAAGGGGAAAATACCACATTAAAGGTCTTAAAGACATCCCATGTATCAGCAAAAAAAAATGATTGCATCTCAAGTAAAATTTTCCGGAGATGAAATAGTCCCCCAATCGGATCTCCGGGTGGGGACTGCTCGAGACAAAACAACCAAGACAAAACAGAAAAACCTTCAGCCAACAAGATATGCCACCTGGAATGTTCGAACATTGCTGCAGAACAGCAAACTAGACAATCTGAAATTAGAAATGCAGAAAATGAAACTGAACATTCAAGGGATAGCAGAAATGAGATGGCCAAATTGCGGAGACTTTTGGAGTGGAGAATATAGAATAATACACACAGGATGTATTGAAAATAAACCTGGCCAAGGCGGAGTAGGTATTGCACTGTGCAAGGAATGGGGACAGCGTGTGAAGGGATATGTGCAATATAATGGAAGAATTATTCCAGTCAAATTTGAAACAAAACCTGTTGATACTGTGCTAATCCAAGTATACATGCCCACCTCAAGCCACGATGACCAGGAAGTGGAAGACGTGTACACAATTCTAGACAAACTACTTCTAGATGTAAAGGCTGGAGAAAACTTGATTATATGAGGAGATTGGAACGCTGTAGTGGGAGAAGAATGGGAGGGAACAAGTGTTGGTCCTTTTGGACTGGGTACAAGAAATATGAGAGGCAACCGACTGACAAAATTCTGTGTCAAAAATAAGCTTATAGTCGCAAACACCTGCTTTGAACACCATCCAAGGCAAAGATACACATGGAAGGCTCCAGGAGACCGACTCAGACTCCAAATCGAATATATAATTGTAAGAAAGCGATTTAAGAATCAAATTAAAGATTGCAGAAGCTACTCCAGCCCAGATATTGACAGTGACCACAATATAGTTATTGCTAAAAGTTCTCTGAAACTAAAAAAAAAAAAATATAAAACTAACTATAAATGGAACACTAAAGCCTTGAAAAACAAAGAGGTCAAAGAGGAATACACGAAAAAAACACAACATTGCGCCACACATAATTTGAAAAATGTAAATGAAATCTGGGAGGAAATAAAAACAAAAATTAAAAATGTAGCAGAAGAAGTCATTGGCAAAGATAGGCCTAAGGCAGGGAAAGAATGGATAACAGAGGAAATCGTTAATATGATAGAAAAAAGGAGACTACTCAAAAAGCCCCAATGACAAGGCCCAATGTGAATATAGAGCACTGAGAAACAGAATAAACAGAGAGTCACGAATCGCTAAGGAAGCATTCTTACAGAGAAAATGCAAAGAAATCAATGTCAACATGAAAAAAGGAAATATTGAAACTGCATATGCGTCAGTAAAAGATTTCTTTGGCATGAAAATTGGAAAAGGCAAAGCGATAGAAGCAGACAACGGGAAAATACTATTTGAAAATACACAAATAGGGGAGAGATGGAAACAGTACCTGGAAACACTATACAACGGAAGTAATGATACCAGCTTTGAAAGTGTGATAGAAAACGAAACTGATGTAGACGCCGATGATTTGGGAGACCCAATTATCCGAGAAGAATTTGACTTCGCATTAAAAAAGCTCAAAGATGGAAAAACACCAGGGATTGATGACCTACCAGCTAAACTAATAAAGTCGGCAGGAACCGGAACTCTAGATGCTCTGTTCACAATGACTCAGATGATCTACAATACAGGAATAACGCCAGAAAACTTCAAAAAGTGTCTAATTGTAACTCTGCCGAAGAAGCCCGGAACAACAAAATGTGAACAACACCGAACACTCAGTATTCTGTCCCATGCATCCAAAATACTGACCAACATAATCTTACATAGGATTGAACCAAAAATAGAAAAGACTCTCACTAGTGATCAATTTGGATGCAGAAAAAGAATGGGAACCAGAGAAGCAATCTTATGCGTATGATTTTTGAAAAAATGGGGCATAGAGAGGGGGTTAAAATACATGGCCAAAAGATTGATATGATAAGGTTTGCTGACGGCATTGCTCTGATTGCTGAAACTGAAGATGAACTCACGGAAGCGCTGACATCCATGGAAAACATATTTAATTCCAACTACAATATGAAGATAAACAGCACAAAAACCAAAGTCATAAGAGTAAGCCGCAATGAGCAGCAGAAAATTAATATATCAATGCTAGGAGTACCCCTAAAAGATGCAAAAGAATTTGTATACCTTGGAAGTACAATCACCTGGGATGGCAGAACAAAAAGAGAAATCAACAGTCGAATACATCAAGCAAGGCTAGCTTTCAATAAAAAAGACCAAATTCTTGAGTCAAGGAATATTTCTTTAGGGCTCCGCAAGCAACTTGCCAAAACACTTGTTTGGAGCATCTTAATGTACGGCTGTGAGACATGGTGCTTATCTAAAAGTGATTAAAAAAGACAAGAGGCCTTTGAGATGTGGTCGTACAGAAGAATTCTCGGAATTTCATGGAGAGACCACGTCACGAACAATGAGGTTCTCAGAATAATCAAGGAAGATAGGCAACTAATAAGAACCATCTCAGAGAGGTGAGCCCGATGGATTGGTCACATCATGCGCCACGATTATCTCCTTCAGGATATTGTGGAGGGGATGGTTGAGGGTTGAAACTGTAGAGGGCGCCCTAGACGGGAGTATTTGCAGCAAGTATTCGAGGACATGAATTGTAGCGCTTATGCTGAGCTGAAAAGGGTTGTGGAGGACCAAGAGGAATGGAGATCGAGATGCAAGATTCTGTTGCTGCATACCAATCCACCGGATTGATACTACGAAGAAGAAGTATTCATTTAAAATCGTCAGATAACTTTTATAATGTTGATATTGTTTTGAGTTTTAATGCTTCTGAGTTTGATAGAAGTTGTTCATTTGTATAGTGTTTGAATATTAGCTCTGCTCAACTTCAGTAGTACAAAGTAAAATATTTAGTATTATTACTAAACGGAGCCCTGATATAGGTAAAAATCAATGAAAAATTTATATTCTTTCAGTCTCTAAAATGATTTTTTTTATCACTGGTGCAACATGAATGAATCTTAGTTATGCGAACTATTAGACAATTCTGTACGATATATATATTTTTCTTAACGATTTAAATATGTATTTTTTTACAATCGCTGACTGTAGGAGTCCTCTACCTTCTGGGAGTAATAACTTATCATCATCCCCATGAACGTGACCCATCTGCATGACGTCAAAATAAAAATTATTAATTATTTAGAAGTTATTACACAGTTTTATTTATTATAGAACGACATGTTTCAGCTACGTCGGGTAGCCATCGTCGAAGCGCGGCGCTGTCAAAACGAGCATACGAAGAGATGGTACTCGTACATCACGTTACAGTGTGAGAGAGTCAAACTAATCACCCGACCTGTTTTAAAAAAGTGGTTTGGCAAATATACATAACAATTCGGATGCTATGTTTGCCTTATTTCAAACTCAGGATGGCAACTTCGCCGGTGAGAACTAATATCTACTGAGTGAATTCCTAATATTGCATACTTATCACAACATTGTGTAAATAAATATTTTCATAATTAAATAATTATTATAATATAGTAGAGTATAAATATACTCTACTATATTATATTTTTTCTAGATGTGTTAAGATGTGCTTAGTTAATTTACGAGGATTTCACTTTCAAAATTTATTTCAATACCAACTTAAATTTATATTAATAGTGCTTAATTATTTATTATGTAAACATATTTACGAACAAGATAATTCTGCGTAAACAAGGTGTAACGTTTTTGTTTTCGACGTAAATGATAAAAGACAATGGTTTGTTTTTTTATTCACATTTGTGTTTCTCATTGTAAAGTAAGAAGCAAGGGCCCGAGGCTCGGATCTCAACATTAATGGTCCAGAGCACTCAACGCGAGCAAAACACTCAACCACTAATGGCCGAGTGAAATGTCATTTAGAATTGAATTACAAACAGCCCCTCTTGTCTTTTCTTGCAAACTCTCTGAGTGTTTAACCAAAATATCAAGCGCTTATTAAATGTAAACGTCAGCCATGATAGCGGTTCTGTATTTACAACTCTGATTAACTCATATTAGGGACTTCGCTCCTGGCCGCAATGTGGCTTAAAACATTAAATAAAAGAGTCAAACGTGAACACACAAAATACGAGTATCTACTATAAAGTACGTGCGAGTATAAAATACAACGATAAGATGTAGGTGAAAGACATCATATTAACAACACTATTCCTTTAATTTCACTCAAAATTGAACGATGTACTAATACCAGGTAATTATCTTATATCGGAGTGGGAATTGTCAATATATGGAAACATGACTAATGCGAATTAATTTTTTTTCAGATGTCTAGATTGCTGTCTAGATGTTTTCTAAAAAATACGTGTGAAACAAAATCCATAAATACAGGAATTTATTTAAGCAATAATAATTCCTATATAGTGTACCAGCATATTTAAAATAATGTATACGACAGAACCAAAAGTTCGTATATGATTGATAAAAATAGGTATACATTAAAATCTTCCTTCTTCGTAGTATCAATCCGGTGGATTGGTTTGCAGCAACAGAATCTTGCATCTCGATAAAATCTAAGGTCTAGAAAACCAAGACAATCCACAAAAGAGGAAAAAGTTATTGTGTTGGTAGTCCATTTAGAAGCGATATTACTGTTGAACTGAATTAAATGATCGAAGCTCCACAAGTACTAACTGGATTGGAAAACAATACGTGGCTACGAACACGGGTATACCTATGCGGAACGTAAAAGTTTAAGTATTCAGAATTCCAAGGTTATAAATAGTACCACAAAAGATGGTTTATCGCCGCTTTTCTTATCCAGCTCATATTTCAGTTTGCGCCACATTTACAATTTCTGAAGTAATAGTTCCGAGAGGCTGCTCGCCGTCACGTATAATCTCGGTACAATTTGAAGCAAATCCGCTCAGCAAGATTTTTCCCACTTTTTTTTTTCTTCGCCGCGTCACATTAAATATTAAGGTGTTTTTTTCTGCCGCTCTGATATAGCGCCGTCAACAACATGTGGGCTTGTGATACATCGCCTTCTAAACATAAAAATAAAACAGATAAAGCGACTAGTTTCATGCTGTATATCAATTTTATATAATGTATGTTATGATGTCTATTGATAAACATCTAGATATTTGGTCCATTTTCAGCACTCTTGTGAATAACATTTGAATTTTCAATTTCGAATTTCGAATTTCGAATTTTGAATTTTGAATATTGAATTTTGAATTTTGAGTTTCGAATTTTGAATTTTGAATTTTGAATTTTGAATTTTGAATTTTGAATTTTGAATTTTGAATTTTGAATTTTGAATTTTGAATTTTGAATTTTGAATTTTGAATTTTGAATTTTGAATTTTGAATTTTGAATTTTGAATTTTGAATTTTGAATTTTGAATTTTGAATTTTGAATATATTCCATTGTGTTTCTCAAAAAGTCCTTTGTGTTGCTTATCTGCTTCTCATCTCTCGACCATGCGGTCTGATGACGATCCCGGCAACATGGAATCGTTTCTTTGAATAAATGGGGATGTCAAATTTAATTTTCATAGTGGTAGGCTAAAGGTTGTGACTATATGCTTTTACTAGTATTGCTTTGCTATCATTCTTACGGCCATTGTGATGATCATAGACTCCAGAATGGAAGCCGATATTAAATAAAGTAAGCAGATGTCTCAGAAAAAAAAGTTGAATGAAATGTTTGATTCAATTTGTATATACAATAATTTATAAAGCTTTTCTTTAAATTTATAATATCGCAGATTGCTAGTTTGGGTTCCACCGTCGCGCACTCCATTTCCTGCCGCCATAAAAGCCATCACGGGCAGGAAGTGCTCTCAGTCCTGATCCCACAAAGAAGCCTCAGTGAACTTTACCTTTATGTCGCTCAAGCACCGGCTGTCATCACAGCTCGGGCTACGCTTATCCGCACACTATTTTTAGAAAAAAACAATTTAACGTGGGTACTCCCCGACGCATGGATTCATAACCTTTTGAAGTCACAAGATAACTTCAAATTATAATAAAAATCATGTTTCGATTTGAACGAAATTATGCAAGTTCTTCAAATTCAAAATATTCGAATAAATGCTGACTAAAATGCTTACTCCGAAAAACTCATTGATGCTTGACAAAACAAAGTAACATTACAATTTTTAAATTAAAGTAAAAAACATTATTTGTAAAGTACTCTTTTAAATCGGTGGAAAATAATGTTCTGAAGAGCAAACTAGGAGCAGTCACACTTTTTAACTGGTCTCGATATTAATGAAGGTTACGCGGCAGTTATTAAGGACAGTTAATGCGACGTAGATATACAGGTCAAGTTGTATGCTAGGAAGACTTCAGAGCCCAAAAGCGGTTTTATAGAAGAACTCCAGCTGGAACACAGCCACCTAGACGCCCACGTTCCAGGTGACCGGTATAAGGATCAGCGTACGAATTCAAACCAAGAGAAAATAAAAACTTCAAAACGTCTTCAAGAGAGCTCACCATATATACAATGCATATATGCCCCCTTGTCCTCGCAAAGCAGAGTTCTGCGGACCACAGGTTTAGAACCACTGCTCTCGTACAATGAGAATATTGTTATGTAATCATTATACGAGTATTAACCTTTTTATAAAGAAAGTCTAACGTTATTGGATTTGTAAAACAAAACTCATTTCTCGCATATTCTATATATTTTTTTAGATACCTTACAGTCTTCCAAAAAATAATAATCGTTATCAAAGTGACGTATAATACTATGATTAAGTCCAAATGAATTTTTGAATTATATTTCTATTCTTCGTGTCAGCGACGTCAAATTGAATCAACTTAATATCTGGCAACATCGATGTAATGTGTGTTGCCCAACATAAGGTCCAGTGCAGCTAGTCGTAGCATGGAGCAGGACTTTAGATGTGATGCGTGTTGAAATTCTCCGCAGTTCCACAGCATTGACTCTCCCTGGTGCAGCACTCTTCGCAGGTACAGTTGTATGGTGCCCTCTGGAAATGGAATTTCTAAGTCCGTAATAAATTACGTTTAAACATAAAATAGTAAATATACCACAACACTGATAATTTTTCAATAAATTGTTTTTCCCACAAACTCTCTAAGTTATTTATCCACAAGAAAATTAAACCCTGCAATTTTGTTTTAACACAGCTTCATGTTATTATAGTCGTACATCGTTCAGAAAAGAAAAAACTCTCATCGTTTTGATTTTAGTTTGTGTACAAGACAACCGTAATGCGGAGCTTCAGATATAATAATAAAAAATAAAAAAAATTGGCCTGGTTCACACTATTGGGGTGGGCTTGAAGTCATATGCCCCCTTCTTCGTGATAAAACGTACAGAATATACTGGAAGCCTGTAATCAAAAATCTCATATATTATGATACCAACTCGATATAGCACTTTCAGGCTGATGCCCAAAAGCCTCGTTATACAATCTATTGTCTCTTATTTTTGTTCGCTCGCCTGACATGCACAACTAATAATATTAGTCTTTACTTTATAAATGAGAATACACGTTTTTTTCTTAAATCTTTTTATTTGTTTTGATAGTTGCTCACAATTATTTTGATAAAACTGTCTTCTTTAGTTTCATATTTAGTCGCGATAATCTTTGGGGCGCTGACTTTGACTGGGCCGGTCAGCCAGCCCGTGCCCGGGAGTCTCCGCCCGTCCGCTCCCCACGATACAACATGTCGGGCAGGGAAACCGAAGTCCTAACTCCTAATTTGATAAATTATAATTTAATGAAAATATTTGTTCTAATATTTGTTAAACTAAGCCCGAGATATTTCGCAGTACACGTAGCGCTCTCACCTGTCATCTTTACTTCTCGAAAAATGTGCTTTTTGATGTGCTTTTGACTGAACATATTTGAAAGCATGTCCTATAGAGAAAGTTATCCAGGCGATAGAAACTCCACCCGCCAGCTGTATGCGGCAGCTGGAACTATGTTCTCTATGACTTAAATAAGCCTTTAGTTACATTGAAAGCATTCTAATACAAATAAATGAATGTACTTTGACTTGTATGATAAGGTTTCAAAATTTGTAACCTCAACCACGTCGTATCGAAAATCGTTGCACGGAAAATTATGTAATGTTTCTCACTTTTATTTTGCCGGTGGGCTAAGTGGTTTAAGCTTTTGCTTGGCAAGTCGAAAGTCGTGGGTTCGATCCCCGGGCGGAGATGAAAAAAAAGTTAATAATGGATTTGATGTAAATTTGATTCCTCATCCGTAAAATGCCAGTCATAGCCTATTAATCAAAATTGGTGGAAGGTGAAAATTGTCCCGTAAAGACCACGTATTCATAGTGAATTCCAGTAATAATAAAGATGATGCGTAAATGTCTATCACGTTGGCGGAACAACACTCCACATGCAGCGCTTAGCCATATGCAGCATGGTAAGCGTCATAGAACTCCACAGATGAGACTTCTGAAATACTTACACCATCTGTCGGTATTCTCCTGTATGTGGTTACATAAAAAATAACACTTTCACGTCTGTCTGTGCTCTGCATTATATTGTCTGTTATTTTATCACTATATAACCATTGTTTAACTTGGAACTAGTTTCAGTTTTGAGTAAATATCAATTAAATTGTATCTATTAGTAATTTTACGAAAAAAAGTGTCTGAGATATCTTAATTTCGCGCTATTACTGCCCGTCGCTATAAAACACATTGTATGTGGCCGAGGTCTTAGTCGTCTCTTCAGACCGCTACGAGTGGCAGTCCTTCTATTCTTGCGTTGCCTTCTCTCTTTGATCGGTCGCTCCTCTGACCGGACAACTGAATAATAAATAAGTCCGACCTCATCTCTAGCATCGCATCGCTCTGACCTTAAATCGTGTTAAGCGAGTCCCGCTTCGTGTAATTATTCACAAAGATCAAATGAATAATGCAAGCAGTCTCGGAAGTATGAATTAGGCTGACTGAACTGAACTACTAACATCAAAAATGTTCGAAGGAAAGCATGTACAATCTTTCAAGCGATTATTTATTTGATGGGCTTAATCAAGTAGAAGTACCCTGCAGCTTACGAAAGGTAGACCTAGCACGGTCTTTGGCAATCGTGCTTTCAGTTTCGCGGCACAAACGGCCTTAACTCGATGCTGGAAAAAAATAGAGTTAAAAAGGGAGGTATCCTTTAGAGCAGTGCTCCGCAACCGGTGTGCCGCGGCACACTGGTGTACCATAAGCCAATACAGGTGTGCCGCGATCAAATAAGGCAATATTACAAATAAATAATTGTATAACGGTCCTCAAGCTCCTAGCGCCTATCGCCTATTTATGTAGACATACAACGACGTACTTGCTTTATTAAGTTCTAAATGAAATTAAAAGAAATCTGAAATCGATCAAATTAATTTATATATTTTTGGCTTTTGGTGTGCCGCGGTATTCAAGGTGAGAACTTTGGTATGCCGTAAAATCCAAAGAAGTACCTTGGTGTGCCGTAGATGAAAAAAGGTTGCGGAGCTCTACTTTAGAGGCAGACTCAAGACCCATTTTTTTGCAAAGAATCGCTTTTGGAATGATCACTTGGTCATAAAAAAGCGCTCTATAAATGCTTAGATTTGGATAATATGTTATTTTTATACATCCGCAATATGTCTGGAGTATATTATAACTATTAATTTTGGCATTTAGTTCTGTCGTCTGCTATTATCATGTTATCTCTGCACCCAGAGCTTTAGAGAGTACATACTGTAATGTTTCTGACAGCCGTAAGAACAATAGCCGAAGGTTGTCGCGACAAGTATGATATAGCCCCAAATGCTTATTTGAGGGTTCGTTAATAAGCATTTTTATGAAGATCGGAAGATTAGCCCGACGTTTCCGAGGCTTTTACCATTTAATCATAAAGGGGCAGGTCAACGACATTTGACACATATTTTGCATTAATAAACTCAGTTCAGAACTCGGCGAATATTTGAACGACATACTTTTAAGATTTAAATTTTTAAATAATTTTAGGGTGCCTGGTTTTCTTAATTGATTTTTCTTACCTTTTTAAACGAAAATTCTTATGAGGATACTACATCATTAAAATTCAATCTAATTGAAATGTCACTTGTTTTCATTACTATCTAACTGCCATGCACCCTAAAAATATATATGCCTATAAATATTGTATAGAATAAGAAAAAATTTTTAAAGACTACAGAAACGTGTGATTCCGTACCGTAATCTTAACGTAGTCGGATCAACATTAAAGCGCTTTAACATCCTCAAAAATAGCAAGCGTCGTATAATCATGTCAGTCATCTCATTAGAATTCTGTAATTTTTCATCTGCATGACTTTCTTTACATACAAAAATATGAAAAACAACAATATTGCACTGATTATATGACGAATTTAAACGTGAAAAGGATATTTAATTGGTAAATTATATATTAAGAAAAAAAATATATCAATTTGTACAAAATATTCACGACCGTACACATTTTTTTAAGATCCACCTTAATTAAAATTAAAAGATTCATGAATATACATTTGAAACGACATAACCTTAAGCATATAAACTTATTTAATATGACGACTCGCTTGCGGCTTGCATTTAATTAATTTTAGTATTTGACGGTAGGCGAGTCATATTTATTTAAAAGCAAATGGTGAAATGAAAACAGACAGAGAAGCCTTCATTTTGGTCTAAATTATAGTCCAGTCATGTAAGATTTTTTTATTATTTAACTAGCTGACCCAGTGAACTTTGTTTCACCCGAAAGGCAATAAATGAGCAGATTTTGGATTTTATTAAGTTGAATTTTTCGGTACATATGATATCATATATTTGGTCTGGTTTAATTATATTGCAGTAATCGATGAAACTTCAGCAAGTAGTTGTCAGCATTTCAACGAATAATCAAACGATATGCGTAATAATTCGGCAAGCTAACCTTCTTGGTAGTTTCTTCACCTGAAATTAAGACGAAAGATTTGCTATTTTGTATGTAAAGCTAACATCCATATTTGTAGCATAATTATAAAGGGGTGAAGATAAATGATTTTAAATCGTTTGTCGGTTATTTGTCTAATTTTCTCTAAACAAACATCTTAATCTTTAAGTCTGTTATTTTCCTGGTAATAAGCAGTGTAATTGGTCTTTTATTGGAAACATAAAGCAAAACCAAGCACTGTAAAATGTATGTCATGACGGAATCAAAACTATGATATTGATTATATATATATTGATCACTCACCATTCAATGGATTTTTCATTTTGATATTGAAATAATATCCATCTTCTCGTGCCAAGACATCAGTGGGTATTGCAACGTGTCATATGAACGACGTGTTTCAGATATCTGTTGTAGTTGCCCAGTATTACGTCGTGTGTACCAGATGGTCGTCTATCCGCTCTGATCACGATTTTGTAGACGTCGATCAAGTTCTTCCACCATATTTTCATTGAAGTATATTTGTACAAATTTATGCTTTGCATCTTCGAAAGGTTGGAATGATCCGATTCGATGGTGAATCTGTCCTTGTATCTACAGAATCAAAAGCAAAGATAATATTACTGATTTATAAACACTTTTTTTTTAAATTAGCATATATAATGCAAAGTAAAAAGTGTAGTATGTTATTCTGTTAATTATTTTGTGTGCAAGTACAAAAATAAATAAATAAATACATTGAATGTCAGATTAAATCCTCGTTCTTCGATACGTCCAGGTGCAATTGTTCTTCTTCAGTCCTTTAATTTGCAATGATTTGAATCCTATTATTTTAATGATTCTTTATTGACCATGTATTTTGCGCATGGGTTGCACTCTTTAGTGAAGCACCTTGTGATAAACGACATTTTTTGTTTTGTTATCAGGCGCAAGAACAAATAACGCAGATTGTCTTCCAACCCGTGAACATGCCACATATAATTGACCATGGGGAAAACATGGATTTTCAAGATTCAGACCACAAACTTTCATGGATTGACCTTGTGATTTGTTAATGGTCATGGCGAATGCAAGACGGACCGGAAATTGAAGTCGCTTTAACTCAAACGGCATATCGGTTGGGATCATCGGGGTCCTCGGAATGAGGACTTTTTCACCTTCGAATTTTCCTTTGAGTACCGTCGCGTAAATCACATTGTTCATCAATTTACTTATCACCAAACGCGTCCCATTGCACAGTTTTGGTTGGTTTATGTTTCGAAGCATGATTACTACGGAGCCAACTTTTAGTCGTAGATTGTGCGGTGGTAAGCCAGGCACATCCAATGAGTTTAAAAATTCAATTGGATAGTTAGTGACTTCGTCTTAATTCGTTACACAGTCAATAGATTTGTATGAATGCAGTGTACCAATGATATTATTCTGAATTTTGTAGTTAAGGTCGTCTACATCTTTATTCTTAGCCGCCAAAATTGCTCGCTCACTCAACCATTCATTATTTTTGTGGTTAGTCATGATGTTTGGGAATACTTTGTTGATGAGTTCGTCTTTCGATGAGACAAAGAAACAGAAATTCTAGGAAATGAAATCAATCCATTCGATATGTCGACAGGTACTCGACCATTACCGATAGTCAGCAATTGCTCAGAGAAATCTTCAGCAGATGTATCATTCATCAATGCAACTCTCATGTTTGTTGTCAGTTGAAGCTTCATTACATAGCGCCATAGATTCGACGATTTGAGGCAAGCGTTAATTTGGTTGGCAGCAGTTGATCTTGTAATTACTGGCAGTGTTTGACGTAAATCGCCAGACAGTAAAATCATTGCGCCTCCAAAACATCTCGAGTCATTGCGTAAATCTTTCAATGATCGGTTAAGTGTTTCCAATGCACTTTTATGCGCCATTGTGCATTTGTCCCAGATGATGATTTTCGATTCTGGTAAGACTTTGGCCATTGCGGAGTGTTTTGAAATATTACATGTAGGTTCTTCAATAGTTTGAAAATTTTACGGCAATTTTAATGCTGAATGAGCCGTACGGCATCCTTCTAACAATGTGGCTGCTATTCCAGAAGAAGCAACTGCAACCGCAATGTTGGATCTCGCACGGATAGTGGCTAAAACTACTGACATGAGGAATGTCTTACCAGTTCAACTAGGGGCACCCAGGAAATATAAACCACCATTTCCATCATCAATTGCCTTCATTAATGTATCATAAACTTCCTTTTGTTGAGGATTCAACAGCGGTACATTCGTTTGAACTACTAAATCTAATTCATGGTGATCATCTTCACGTTCCCGTTCCAATTTTCGATTAAATGCGTCATTCATTTCACGATTTGGTGCTGGCATTCCTAACCTGACTAATAAACTACCGCACATGAGGTAACACATGTCTTAAGAGCAAAGCCCGATTATGTATTTCCTCATTCATCTTAAGATCAGGATTTCTTGAACTAACACGAATTTGATGTAAAATATCTTCTGACATATTATTCTTGTATTTGTGCCACAGGTTAGATGGGTTCGATGGATTGTTCACGCGAGATTTTTTGCTCTTCGTCAGTCCTTTCATTGACAATGTTTCGATTCCTTGTTGCGTGACGGCTTTGTTGTGAAAGATTCGAACGTTTTGGTGTCGGCATTATCAATAATCAATAATAAAATCAGCAGAATGCTCTCGAAACAAAACGTTAACCGATAGACATAATATCTATCAAACCATAGACAAAAAAAACATAGATGGCACATCTATATATTTATTTATTTATATACAGAATGGAAATTCCATTTTTTTTGTACAAATATTTAGAAACATAGAGTATACATAAATATACAATAAATAGAGAAAATAATAAAAAATAAAAATAACACAATAGAATAAGAAGATGCCTTTCCATTTGCTTTTTGTTATAACATTTTTAACAAATAAAAGATTAAACTGATATTTTGACTAATATTTATTTTGTTTTTGTCTTTTTTTCCTGTCTTTTGTTTTTTTTGTTTCAAAATATTCCATACCTTACGTAAGTACCTACTTACAATACCTAATTTTGCGTCATTTTTAGTTATGTTGCTGGCTATGGCAATTTTTTCTCAACTGACAGCTGTCAAGTTACAATAGTCTTGTATGAAAACATGTTTACGTAAATGTTCAATATTTTTTCTTAATCAAATCAAATTTGAGTATCTTATAGCCATTTTTGGGTTCTAAGCTACCTTTCCACCAATTTTCAGCCAAGTCGGTTTGGCCGTTCTTGAGTTATAAAAACAGTTAGAACCCGAGTTTCTTTTATATATATAGATTTGAAAATATATTTTTTATTTAAAAATTATTTATAACCTCATATTCTTCGTAGTATCAATTCGGTGTCTTGCATCTCGATCTCCACTCATCTCGATCTTCTGCAATCCTCTTTAGCTCAGCATAAGCAGCTATTCTGATGTCCTCGGACACTTGCTGAAAATACTCCCGTCTAGGGCGCCCTCTGAAATTTCTACCTTCAACCATCCCTTCCACAATATCGTGAAGAAGACCATCGGGCTCACCTCTCGTGTTACCTCATAAACACGCTTAAACAAATACATTTTCTTATTATTATCTTTAAGCAATGCTGGTTTGTTGGGTTTAAGTTTTCTTTTAATTTGACATTCATAGAAAACAGTTGAAATTGTAATCTTGCGTTATCTGAATTATTATATTTATGAATTCTTGTCCAAGAAAAAATTATGTGGCAAAAACATTTTTACAGTAATTAATATAATTTATCGATAAGTCATAAAAGAAAAATTGTTTTTAAAAAATTTTGGGTCGAAATTATTAGATGTTTTATTCCGATAAAGATGAAATTTTTGGTAAATACCAATAATTTCATCTCTTTTAAATTAATATAACATAATGTTTCCATCAATTTTTTTTTGTGTTTTATATTTTGACAAATAATCTTTAGGTAGAGGTTCATAAACTGAAGTTAACAAAATATATATACATATATAAAAAAAAAAATTATCTCAGATGTTTCCATAAACAGAAATAAACATGACGCATGCAATTTAAAGTTAGGAAAGTAAACTATAACTGGCCCTGGAACTAGCGTTAAACCCAAAACTAAGACAGATCATTTAACATATAACCATTTTTGTGACAGCGGAACATTAGGTCGAATATCACATATTTTATACATTTTCACTCGGTCTAATTCACTACGACATATTCGTAAAGCGTGGAAGGGATTATATACTTTAAGGTTCGTACCTAGAACCATGATCGAATGAGAGCTATACATTACATAAATATATCTTACCTACTTACATCGGCATGATATAGCCCTTGCTGACTGGTACCGAAAACCTCGATGTACAATCTTTCGTCTCTTATTTCTGTTCACTTGTCGTACATGTATGCGTCGCCATATTGGCATTTTGGACAAGTCGGTTCACAGGTTTAACGTTAGGTATGTACATGGCTGCTGTCATTGGTGCGCCATTAATTCTGTAGATCGCCAATCGTGGCGCTGGGCGACAGCCTATTACAAGCGTGCTTAGTTGTGAGTCAAGTCTGGTCCGGACCAGTGAAACGTCATGTTGCGGTCGGACGAGGAAATTCAGTCTTTATTCAAAATAAATGCGAATTGTGCTTCAAACACAAGTTTTTTGTCTTACAACCTGCTCCTGCATCCTTCCTCCTTCGACGAACCCGCGACTTGTCGTTTATTTAAAGACGAGAGATGTCACTACCTAACATATTTATCAATGAATAGTCAAAATTCTATCATCCTTCTTAAAAGAAACTGATTTTAATCTTAATTAACTCTTCTAATTTTAATTGATTTAAATAACTTATAATTGAGATTTTTTAAAACCTTTACTTAACTAGGCATGAAAAATATATTGACACGTTTTTTTTTATTTCAGCCCTTAACAATCAATATCACATTAACCAATAAATTGTCAATAAGTTTCAGGGAGACTTAGAGGGCAAAACTATCTACGCTGTCGCTGGTTCCATCGAAGGTATAAGAACCATGTAAATTTAAAATATATTCGTTCCAAATATATCTATATAGTATAATTGATAAAGGTAATATATACGAAAAATACCGATAATAATAAATACATCCGATAAGTTTGAGACCTTTAATGCCAAAATATGCCTTTAACATCACATTATTAAGTGTGGAAGAAATAGCGAGAAATTCATTAATTCATAATCATAATAGAGGGACTTATTGGATGAATTCGGAATAAAAGTGAATGCTGAAATTCAGTCTAATGACGTTGTTGGATCATCACACCGCATACGGCGCTTATCTTTTCTCAAAATGGCAAGCTTCAAACGATCTACATAAGTGATTTCTTAGTCGCCGTCTAACTATATTGTTCTATATTTGATATTGTGGCTTTTGGGCTTAGCCGTGTGTGGCGAATTTCTTTTGTCCAATATTTCGACCGACATTGCAGGGTTTTCTTCAGGATTGATGATTTAGTTGTGAGTTGGTGTCAGATTATCTTTTTTTTTTTATTTGCGAGCGATATTGATATCTCCATATCAACTACTAAATACAGACCTATCAAACCATGGATTACACAGGGTCTAATAATATCAATACGACATAAAGATAGACTATTTAAACTTACGATTAAACAGCCATATAACGTCAACTTAAGTAAACAATATATATCATATAAAAATAAACTCACATATTTAATAAAGAAAACAAAAAATCATACTATAAACAAAAACTAAACATCACTGATAAAAACGGTAAAGAGATTTGGAATGTAATAAATGAAATAATTGACAAAAATAAACATAAAACTAATTCAATTAAACAAATAAAACATGACAATCAAATAATTTGCTGCACAACAAACCCAGCTAAAGCCGCAAAACTATGTAATTATTATTTTGTTAACGTTGGAAAACAACTTGCACAACTCATAGATGCCAAAAAACCTAATATGAATCACACTGCAGACGTTAACATTGAACAAAAAATAACAAATTTTCAAAATACAACAGAAGCTGAAATTGAATTAATCATTGATAATATGAAAGACGGTTCATCACCAGGATTTGACGGCATTAAAGTACATACTCTTAAACATGTTAAAAAACAAATTTCCAAACCTCTCGCGTTTATCATAAATAAAAGCCTACAAACTAGAATTTTTCCAAATGTTTATAAACAAACAAATATTACACCTATTTTCAAGTCTGGCGACCCTGACGATATTACAAACTACAGACCAATATCAATAATTTCAAACATAGCAAATATATTCGAAAAAATAGTTAAAATTAGATTAAATAAAATTCATTAATTCTTATAATCTAATTAATGAAAACCAATTCGGATTCATGGAAAACAGAAACACCCAAGATGCCATTGCTAAACTTTCAAGCTATATACTTGACTCATTAGATAAATCAAATAAATGTCTAGGTATATTCATAGATTTAAAAAAGGCATTCGACAGCATATCCCACCCAAAACTAATTTCAAAATTAAAACACATTGGAATTAGTGATAGCGCATTGGAATGGATAAAAAGTTATCTATATCAACGACCTCAAGTAGTTAAAATTAATAAAATACCGAGTCAAAAAGAAACTAGTGAATTTGGAATACCGCAAGGAACGGTATTGGGACCACTACTATTTATTATCTATGTTAATGATATATTCAAACTGAATATTAACGGTAAAATAATATCATATGCTGACGACACAGCAATAATAATTGAGAGTAATAACTGGAAGAAAGCAATAAAATTAGCCAACGATGACATTAACTGTCTCAAAAGGTGGTTTGACATTAATCTACTTACATTAAATGCAGAAAAGACATATCTAATCCCATTTTCCATAAACAAAAATAAAATAAAAACACCTATTACTAAATTATTTATACATTGCCCTGGATGTAATAATTCTAACTGTGAAAAAAACTGCTCGATGATCAAATCCACAGAAAAAATAAAATACCTGGGTATATTAATTGACAGTAACTTAAAATGGAACATGCACACAGCCGAACTAGTGAAACGTATACGCAAATGCATCTACATATTCATTAGACTCAGAAACATCCTATCTAGAGCAGATTTAAAAATGGTTTACTACTCCATTGTCCAATCTCAACTGCAATATGGCATTGTCGGCTGGGGAGGAACATACCTAAATATCATCAACCCCATTAGAACTGTACAAAAACTTATCATCAAAATCATATTAAAAAAACCTCCCACATACCCAACAGAAAGCCTATTCAATGAATTTAAAGTGCCAACGGTAGATTCATTATACCAAAAATACACTGTTCTACAGACAATAAAAGAAAGGAGAATTGAAAACTGGAACACTCATCACTCTGCTAGGTATATACATAATCTACTAATACCAAAATTTAACACACAACATGCAAAGAATGGTTACAAATACAACGGAATAGTGAATTTCAACAATCTTCCTCCGGAAATAAAAACGATCAGTGACATAAAAATAATGAATAAAAGGGTAAAATGGTTCTTCAAAAATAAAAAATCAGATCTGACGTAATTGTACAAAAATGAGAAATAAATGATATATATATAATTTTCTTATTACATTATAATGTTACTATTATTAAAATGATACTAATGTAAACCTCTCTGTATATGATTCAAGCTAGGTACTAAGTAGTAATTGTATGTATATGATCCAAGCATAATAAGTATAGAATTTATATAAATTGTATAAAATATTTATATTGTTAAAAAGGTATTGATTATATTAAGTTCATTACAATGTGTCTGGTGGAAATTGAGACTTACATGGGTCGAGGCTATAAAAGAATCGAAATATATATGTAAATGATGCTGAAATTGTCACTTCGTTCATTATAAAAAAATTATTAATATGAATGATATTATTTTATATTCTAAAAAAAAAAAAAAAATATGTTATTATGTAAAAAATGTAAAAAATAATAATATAAATTAAACAACACTTAAATCAAAAGATGAATCCCACGCCACACACAAGATCTACCTTTAAGTGGCGTGGAAAGCGAAATTCCAAAAAAAAAAAAAAATGAATGTAATACTATCAAAAAATCTTAAATGTATCCTATTATATTTGATTAAATAAAAAAAAAATAAAAAAAAAAACGATCTATTCAAATTTCGTTGTTCCGGAGAATCGTGTAATGTTCTAAGAATTGTACCTCCACGAAAGTCATGTCGGACACCAACTCACAACTTAATCTTCAATCCTGAAGAAGACCCCTGTAATGGCGGTCGAAGTATCGGTCAAAAGAAATTCGCCACACACGGCTAAACCCAAAAGCCACAATATCAAATCTGGCCGTGAAAACCTAAGAAGTTATTTTGTTGTATAGATATTTACATAAAAAACGACGTTATACGCTCTACGGCATTTGTATCAAACGCAACTTTGAAATGAATGTTTATTTCATACATAAAGACCGTGAGTGTCGGTGGTCTGATATGCGGGAGAGAAGCAGCAATGGAAATAGCGACTTTGTAGATATCACATACAAATCACCGACCATTAGTTCTGAAAGATTAACAGCGAGGCCTCTCGCCCGCGAACTTGCGCAACTATAACATACATTTGCCCGAGACTTGTAACACGATGAAAACTTTTTAAATATTAGATACTATTTAAAATATTAAACTTTGTGCCAACAATTTAATAATTATAATAATATAATAAAATAATTTTACTTATTCAGCCATCAGAGCCATACTTAAAATTTTACATAGACATTTTCAAACCAGATAAATTAAGGAAATAAAATACAAATCAATCACATTTAACAATTTAATTTTGGATAACTACTTAAATTGCAGTGAGTGGAGCACCGGATCACCGATTGATGTCTACGTGAAGGCGCATCCAGTGCCCCTCCAACCGGGAGTCCCATCTATCCACCCAGATAAAAGTTGGCCTTTTTTTATCTTTGAGCTCTTTGCTCGTGGAGTGTTATTATCTTGGAATGTCTTCAATTCCGGAGTATTATTCTTCATATATCCATTTATAAAAATACTTATTCTCTCCTTATCAAGAGCAAATGGATGTCAAGAACTGCCGCCATAAAACACTGTCAGCTACCACGGACCTCGCCTCATCTCATTTTAGTTCCGACTCACGTTGGGTACATTTTATGTTTGGTTCATGACGGCCTCCCAAAACGGCGTGAGCCTTACTGAAAGACAACAGTTTATAAACATCTGTGGCATCCGAAGTACATGTCCCAACCATAGTCTTTTACACATCTGTAGTCTGAAAGGCTGTCTTGTCCGCTTTCTCATCTCACTATTCACACCCCCTCAATGTTCTCAGTAGATTTAACATCATCATTATACCATGTCTGCTCTCTTAACTGGAGCATATGGCATTCACAAACCGCCGCCACAAAGCTCTGTCAGCCGCCATTTTTTTCGTCTCATCCCAAGTCACCTCCACCTCTCGCAGCTCCGCCGAGTACATTCTGTGTAGAGTTCGAGACGGCCTTCAAGGACGGCGAGAGCTAGAGGGCTTGAAGAAGGCAGCTATAGTTTATACTCTCCCGTGATTGCGATTATAATATTTTTTACGGGTTCTTTCTTTTTAGCACTTCTCTGCAGTGGCCACAATTTTTCAGAGGGGACTCTTACTGGACTTATAAGTTGCTAACTGATCATAATCTGAATGAAAGCATCATCAAATAGACTTAACTATCCTCTAGGGTGATGCGGGTGTGAGGCGGTTAAAGTCCAGTTTATTCTCTCCCACGACATCCTTAATACATGTCCCAACAGGGTCCACCTTCGCCTCTTAACCGATTGTATTAAGACAGGCTGCCTTGTCTCTCACCTCGTCGTTCCTCACAAAGTCAAACCATCGCACCCCCAGTATTCTACGCAGGTATCTGCTCGCGAATCCTATTATACGGCTGCATTGGCTTTTGGTGAGATGCCAAGATTCACAGCCTTAGAGGAGAATAGAGACGATACAGGCGCTTTAGAGCTGGCACTTAGTTTTTATTGCAGTATAATTTATTCTTCTATTTAAATATATTAATGTCAAACGTTCGTTTTGATAACTACATCATGCGAAATGGTTCGGCCAGGAAAAGGATTGATCATCTTGTTTGTTTGCGGCGTCGGGTTCGCTTTTTCGTCGTTAGCCTCCGGCAGCCGGGAGGTGCAACCCCATTGTGACAAACGCCGGGACTCTGCTCGTTATTCAGATGTGTCTGCCACGCCCCCCGACTCTAGCTATGGTCCGATAGCCAGGCTTATTTATTCGACTCGACCTGCGAAGGTTCTCTCTGGCAGTGTTGGTTCTGCCTTATTATCTTTCGAATTGCCTTCGCGTAACGCGTCTATAATTAAAATTAAGGTGTCATGGGTTTTGCTCGATTGTCAATAATCTCAATGTTTTTCGCCATCATACCCTCAATGTTTTCTCCTTTATTATGTATCGTTACATAAAAACTCTCGCAAAAATTTAAATTTTTGCGAGAGTTTTTACTCTTTGAAAGATGGTTTTTTCAGTCCAGGCAGACAAGAAAAATAAGGCATCAATATTTGGTGAAACGAGTACTTTTGAGTAAATAAACTGTTTTTTTTTATTAATAATAATCATACAAAAAAATGCATCCGTGATTAAAACTTTTTTTTTTCACAGGAGCGGTGTCTTAAATAATTTCAATAAAATATGTTTAATACACCAAATGAACGTATACGTTCAATATTTCAAAATATTACAATTATACATATATTAAGCCTCATCTTTAAAATTAAGGCTATGCGTCGTGATTTCCAATATTCCATCTAGGTTTACCTTTTTTTTTATCTAATAATGATACAAATATATTTTAGTAGAAGGTTTTAAGAACTAGGCACAGTATCTAATGGCCAGAATTTCGGGTAACCGTGGGGCAAGTTGAGGATGCTGGCAGTTGACAAAATTTTATAATGGGAATTTGGCGACCATATAGATCTGAGAAAAAATAAAATATTTCAATGAGTTACTTCTTTTCATTACACGTAAAAACATGAAAAGTTTATTTCTTTAAAGAAATAATTATCCAAATAATATATATAAACATATTTTTAAGATGCACGTTACCTTGTATAAAATCATTATTACACAGGTACTTAAAATTAACTTATATATTTATAAACATATATATTTTTTATGTAAACGCATGCAGGAGAGCACACCCGCTCAAGACCAGTGCACTCTATGACGCTCAGCTCGGGAGGCTGGACGCTGCATGCGGGAAATGTATGTTGTGTTCGTGTTTGTGTGTGGGTTGGGGTTGGCAAGTGTATATTTATCTGTTTCTTGAAGAGATCCAGATTGTAGTAAGGAGAAAACACAGACGCTGGAAGAGCATTCCATAGCTTACCGGTGGCATTCAGGAAGGAACTTTGGAAGTTGCCAGTTCCTGGTCGACAAACATTAACTTGTATGGATGTTCGGCAAGTGCAAGACGAGTTTGTCAGCTGTGAGTGGGTGCAGGAGGAATTAATTATTTAAGTTCCGAAGAGCAGCGACCGTGGTAATAACGGTAAAAAAGACTAAGAGAACCAATCTTACGCCTGTGTTCCATTGATTGTAGATTTGACGTAAGGGTGTCATTGTTTATGAAACGAATTGCTCTTCTTTGAACTGAGTCAATTTAGTTTAGAAGGTATTTTGGGACTCCAATCACATAATTTCATGATATTTTTATTTCATATATAACGGTTCAAATACAGAAAAATTAAATAATTTAAAAATCCTTGCATTCGGTTGTTTGTAATTATATTTTAAATGTGAAACATAATGCATAAGTTATGTAAGCGCATTACCCATTAATCCTCACGAGTTTGCAAGAAACCGTTTATAAAACCAAAAGAAAATAGAATTTTAAGAGAGTGATGATTTATTAGTTTCCAGCACTCGTAGCGGTTCAGCATGACACAAAGCTGCTCCACTATGAGGTAGCTGCTAAGGGATGCACTTTGTCTATGCATCTGCTTGTGCATCATAATTCATTATATTATGCACCGTATAAAATTTCATAGTTAACGTCTTTTGCTTTCAATTTTCTCTTTCGTCTTCGATCTATAACTCAATTTTATTTCTATTTGGAATATTAGTTTTTGAAAATTTGAAGCATATCGTGATCATTACCCACCAAGTGATTATTGTCAGTCAAAAAGTTCATAGTTGAATTCCGATTCAGTTCTCTATACAGCGTGGAAAAAAAGTTTGCATTCATTGGTGTGTGTTTTTTTTTTAAGATCCGACGTTATAAACTTAACAACAAAAAAAAACATTTGATTGCATTAAAAACAAACACATTCTTGCAAAGTCATGATCGAAACATAAGGTGACAAATATAACGAAACATAAAGCAAAAATTTTAACCCGAGTAGCCGCGTTATTCTACCAAAATGATTTGAAAGACTTACCGCGTCCAAGATACGGAGTTTACCCGCGTCAGGTGGGGCGAATAATACCGCCATCAATCTCCTGAAGAGGGCGAGGGGAACAGGAGCTCAGGTAGATAGAGGATAGGCCAAAAGTATTCTTTTTATATTTATTGTTAAGACACAGAAAAAGTCTTTTCACCGGTGCACTGTACAGGTATGACATTCAATCGGATTGTCTAGTCATTATCTGTGAAAATTATTGACATCCCCTGTCCTTAAAGAGATGACAAATCGCGGGTCGTCACGTGGCCACGAGGAGGAAGGATGCAGGAGCAGATTAAAAACACAAAGAACTTATTTTTTAGGTACAATTCGCATTTATTTTTATTGAAGACTTAATTTCTTCGTCCGACCGGTATGGCGTTTGCCGGCCAGACGACAGTTAACTGACAACTGCCGGAAACTGCGACATCCAGCGCCGCCAAGACAATCACGGCAAAAAAGCAAATTAAAGATGACAGTTGCACCAACGTGAAATAGAGCAACTGTCATAACAAATAAAATGGCGTATGCAAACGCCGTGTAATTTTATATAATTTAAACTAACATAATTAGATGTGCATGTCAGGCGAGCGAACAGAAATGAGAGACAAAGGTTGGTTTTTCGAGGCTTTTCGGCATCAACCTAAAAGAGCTATATCAAGCTGATATAAATATATATAAAATGCGATATATATTAAAGCTATTGAAATATTCATAAATATATGAGATTCACTCAGATGGATAAAAATCAAGTGGCCAGAGGCTTAGAATAGATTGAAAAACACATACTTTCCACAAAAATGTTTTTTAGTTTAGCAGGAGTTGTAAATTGTATGCGTTTTTTTATTATATTTATAAACAATTTATTTGTAACATTCCCAGTTTTTTTAATATTCTAAAACATACTTGTAATTTTGGGTACCTTTTGTATTTTTTCTCAAGCTCAGAAATCTTCATTCATTATAATATTTTTAATAAGTTTTTGATGCGCAAAGCAATCCGCATGTTTCGATATAGTTTAAAACACTATTTTGTAAAAAAAATACAATCTACAATAGCCACCTATAATATTGAAGCCATCAAAAAATAACCTCGAAGGAAGAAGGTCTTTTAGGCAGATCCTAAAAATAGGGAATACGACCTCACTTAAAGAAACTCCAACATAAACAAACCTCCACATAATAAGAATAATACGGAAAAACGTGATTTTCGGCACTCCTGAGTAAGCTCTATAGTCTGGTACTAGGGTATTCCGCTGTATGCTAACTCGGCCTCCTAAATTAAAGGGCAAAGGATCTGGGTCCAGTATTAAATAGCGCTTACACCTGAAAACGGACAAATTAAATACGCGATAATTGGAACGATTCTGTTGCAAATAAGCCTCTTTGCAAAAGTATTGAGGACCGTTCAATTATCAGTTGGATTAAATAACCGATATAAGCACCTGATTACATACCTTTTGAAAATGTGTACCTATCACAGTCAATTTGACACTATATACCTCGCTGAAATTCCTGCAAAAGCAGAGTGGTTCATCTAAGGAACTTTATTTATAAGTATTTTATACAACATCGTACTCAAATGTACATATATTTTGCTGCAATTCTATCATTTCAATTATGTACATTTTAGTGTATAAATTGATTTTCACTTCCTTTTAGAAGCCATCATAGAATGCCTATTATCACAACATATTTAAATTAATAAATGAAAATTTAAAAGAACTTATATTTTTTCACGTTCATTCAACTCTGATATTCGGTTGCATTCTATCCCCTTATTAAAAAAAATATTACAAAGACCTACACTGAAATTAATGTAAACAAAAACTGAAACTAATAAATTTGTCTCACTAAATAATTAGTACAATACAGAAGAAAATATAAAACGAAAGGATAAAGAGTTCTCCAAGCATCGGTTCTCTTATCTCACCGTAACTCTCGATAAGACGACGATAAATCTTCTCTGAAAATTGAATAGAGAGCCTAAATCTCTGGTGAGTTTATTATGGCGTAACTGACTGCTAATGTATGGAGGATTCAACAATACACGGCATATAGCAGTTTTTCATTTTCATACGCGGATCTTACTACCAAGAGTTGCTCAGTTCGCAGATAAAGATAATTTGTAACATGTGGTACTGTTTTGTAAGTCCCAGTACTGCGCCACCAGCCGCCCGATTTGTATATAGAAAAGCGCCGTTTCATAGCAAATCGGTGTTCTTTGCGCTTATCTTTATACCTACTTGTAGAAAGTTTGGTTGAAACCAATTTCCGATTTCCTACAGGTTTAAAATAAAGTGTGGCTGTTGATAATATTTATGCTAATAATGTAGTCGATATAACATGGGCTTTTAGCGCTTTTTTGCGCTTTTTTCGCAATGCCTGTTGTTTTCAAATCCCAACGCCTGCCATCGCTTACTGTGAAATTGAAAATATTAAATAAAACTGTTTTTGTTGTTTATTGAGTGCATATCAAAAGTTTCATACTGTTAATAAAAACATACTTGTTTTAATGAGTACAATTATATAATATTTTTGCCGATATATAAAATAAAGGATTATTCATTTTTAAATTGGATCTCAAAAATAATGATATTTACATATGTATACATATATATATGAGTATATATATAATATTTACCTCCTGCTTCTAAAAACTCAAATACGAAAGTTCAAAGCAGAAAAAATTAAATTAAACGACTTTTAAATACGAGAACCAACTCGTTATTGATATACAATGGAAAATTGCCTACTTCATCACTGAGATAACTTTTTCAATGAAGATTGAAAAATTTGGACAAAGGATGGCGACCAAACTCAGTAATTTTATTCATAAAGACTGTTCATTTTAATTTCTAATTAAAGTTGTCAAATTTAATGCTCTCGTCGCTTTTGTCCGCGGCGCCGGTCACTGAGGAAGATGGCAAGGAACTTTTAATTAAGTCGAAGCTGGAAACCAACGATCGGTACCTTAACTCATCCGATCGCGAAAGTTAAGCATCTTTAAACGCGGATAATAATTGGGTAGGTGGCCACTTACGGACGAAGAAATCGGAGCCTCGGAAGCGTTGGATTGACTACCTGATATCATTTTAAAAACTGTTTTGTTAACATACGCATACAAATATGCTTTGTTTACTTCATCTACATTTGTTTAAAGTCACGTGATTTTCGTCAAAAAGACTACCAGAAACTGTACATGCATTCTGAGACATTTCGGGTGAAGATATGATTTGTATCACTCTCTTTCTCTATGCCACAACCTCTTTAATTTAACATGTGGTATTTTTGTTATTACAAGTACTTTTTGTTGTTGTTATTAAATTAATACAAACATTTTATTCAAATGATATAACTCATAACGGCAACTAACTGGCTGTTAAGTTGTTACCAGATGATCCATGAAACGGATATGAGAAGAAAAGGAGTTCTGTAAGAAAGACATAATGTTTCTTTAAGGAGGTTATCTGATTAGTTCAACGCTCGACATTAAGACTCGCAAAAATTGTTTCAAAAATATATTTAGTTTAAGTAACTGAATTTGAAAACATGAATAAAGCCTAGTTTTTGACGCAGTACAGTGGAAATAAGTAAAAATAACTACTACGATGCCATCTATCAGTTACCCAACAAATTGGTTCAGTATAGAAAAATGAGAGTTTTTGTATCACTTGAATGCTGCAACAATGGCGGGTTGATATTTTTTGTTAACATTTCTGAGTAAACCATAATATTTCATCATATAACCTGCTTCTGTAAATATGTATTTAGGACGATTAAAACTCATTTGAAAAGTTTTTTTTACATTCGAAAAATAACGTAATAAAAATCTGAAGTCATAAAATATTTTTGCTTTATTTCGAAAAACGGGAAACACTCGTTATAAGTACATTCCGTAAAATATTAATTTTTTAAATGTTTTTTATTACGTTTTGCTTAATTCTATTACTTAAACTGTATTATGACCATTTTTTTCTATGAGAATATACAAAAGAATACCGGCAATGTTGTTGTTTTGGCTTGAATTAACTCTTGGGAGTAAATGGTTAAAGCCTCGCGAACATCGGGCTAATCTTTCGATCTCATGAAAACGTGAAAGGAAGGTTGACTGTAGTGTAGACTTTTATTTCACTTACAGGAGGACTTTAATTCTTTTAAATACACTGCAAATAGCGCATGAATGTATTTTTTATTTAAATGTTTTATTGAAACATAGTTTTTAAAAAGAACACAATTTTATTCAAAAGCAGTTCATTTTAGTTCAATATTATGATCATTAAAAAAAAAAGATCTTAAAAGAAATTGCGAAATTTAAATAAGCACAACATTTCATTTGAGCTACAAATTAAAAAATATATATTTACAAAAAGTGAAAATCTATTTACTTTTTATTTCACAGATAATATATTTAGTAAGCTGCCACCGAAAGCCTGAAAAATGTCACCTTTTCTATTATCCATGTTGATACTATCATCAATCTCTTGCATGTGCTTAGGTTTTCAAAGTAAATACGGTGACTCGTTTATCGTTTCAAAATATATTTTTTAATACAAAATATGTGACATCATTCGATGGGTAATCTTCAAAAGCTACCCGGATCGCGTTGATACAAATCCTTTGATGTTTCCATTAAAATATAGAAGGGTTTTTGTATGGAATATTGATCATCACCTTTCTTTATTAAATTTGTTTTTATCTCATCACCTACTATAGAAAAATGCCACCAGACCATTTTGAAAATGCGCATTTTAAAAATTGTTGATCCTTCGACGTTATTAGTGTACTTTTAATAAGTACAATTAAAGATTTATTAAGAAAAATAAGAAGATTTTCATATTTCAAAATAATAATTCCTAGGTTAGTATTTTGAGGTATTTCATACCATATTTCATAACATGGATCACACTAAGCTTTTTTTACATGATTGAAGATCTCACTATTTAATTTACGCTCCACGTTTGTGGATATGAGATCATAACCCCAAACCTGTAAGATATTTTTATTGTAAAATGTGTATTCTGTGTACGTGATCGATGGTATTATTATGAGGTGATAAGCTTTAACCAGACAGATCTTAAGCTAATGAGCGCGTGAAGCAACTATCATCATCACCATGTCCGCTGCCCTAACTAGAGGATATAGCTGCCATGAATTGCCGAAACAAAGCTGTCAGCCGCTATAGTCTTCGCCTCATCTCATACTAGCTCCGCCGCCCGCAGTTTTGCATAGTACATTTTATGTATAATTCGACGGCTTTCTAGAACGGCGCGAGCTTGGGGACTCGAAAAAAGATAGTAAACGCTCTCCTGCGGCATCCGGATGAAATGTTCCAACCAGGTCCAACTTTGCCTCTCGACCGGCTGCAGTATGGAAGACTGCCTTATTCGCTCTCTCACCTCGTCATGCCTCACAAACTCTAGTCATCATACAGTAAAGCTTATAAAAATAAATTATTTTTAAGCGTTACTGGGAATTGAACACGTGGTTGCCTTTAATGTCTAATTTTTCATAAGCGAATATGTACTAACATCCTCCTCTCTTTAAATTAGGGCGTTATTTAGTCGCGTGGTGACAGGATGAGGGGCAGATTAACAACACAAAGACTTTTTCTGAAGCACATTGACATATGTTTTCGATAAAGACTTGGTTTCCCCGATCGATCGTAACATGGGGTTACTTTCACCTAGATCGACGGGAATGCGATCTCGCCGCCGTCGGCACACAACTGAACGAGATCGTGACGGGCTGTCGCCTAGCGCCACAAGTGTCGATAAATATAACTAACGTCACACCCGTGACCGGACTTAACCTAAATGCTAATATGGCGACACATACATGTACAACACGCGAACAGAAATAAGAGACGAAAGATTGTATATCGAGGTTTTCGGTACCAGTCAGCAAGGGCTATATCATGCTTATGTCAGTACTATGGTTAAAACATGTTATGACAATTGTCACAAAATCAATCTACGAGTATTTTTACATCCCCGTCATGCGGTGTTCTCCTATATTTGGTATAAAATCCGTGATACTTGGTTTTGAACCTCAAAATAATTGCGTTCTCCAATATTTTTTCTGATAATATTATGATTATATAATATGATATAATATATGAAAATATATGAGTTATGTTTATTGTAGAAAAATAATTCATGTTTAATTTTCTATGTTTTTGTTAATCATATAAATAAAAGGAACATTAACTTACGGCGCAGAGACGTGAAATCTGACTGCAAGTCTTACCCATAAAACAAAGGTCACCCAGCGTGCTATGGACAGATCCATGCTCGGAGTGTCGCTAAAAGATAGAATCCGAAACGAGGAAATACGCAGAAGAACTCAAGTAGTGGATGCTACCCAACGAATAGGCACACTCAAGTGGCAATGGGCAGGACATATCTGTCGAAGAGGCGACGGTCGATGGGGAAGAAAAGTACTGGAATGGCGCCCAAGAACTGGCAAACGAAGCATTGGCCGACCCCCTATAAGATGGACTGACGATATAAGAAGAATAGCGGGAGTGACCTGGATGCGGAAGGCGGAGGTTCGAAAAGGATGGAGACTCATGCGGGAGGCCTACGTTCAACAGTGGATAAATAAAAGATTGCCATTGGATCTTACGAATTGTGAAATGTGACCTTAAAATACAGCCTTAAAACTTTTCAGAAGGTCACACGTGGGGATCACCTGCTGATAAATCACTCGGCAATGGAAAAACTTGCACCTGAAAGTTTTTCAGGTGAAGGTAATGAACGACAAAAGGCGCTACTTAGCCAATATTCAGCTGAGTGAAACCGGAATCTACTAAACTAATGATAAACTTTTCATTTCAAACGCTTTTCATTCATTTGAATTCAGGTTGTCCACTAACAATTATTCTTGGTGAAACACCACATTCATAAAACTTATTAAATAAACAGCTGTCGTAGTATATTTAAGCAACCATTTAAAATGTTTCCAGAGAAAACGCGTCCAGTGAAAACGAGTAACTTAAAATGATTTTATATAAAAAAATAACAAACATAATTCAATTTAATTATTTATTATTATTTATTATAATTTTGGTATCGAGGCTTTGGGTTTAGCCGTGTATGGCGAATAACACTTCTCCTAAGAGAATAGTAATTCGCCATTCACGGCTAAATTCAAAAGTCTCAATACCAAGTCTGGCCGTGAAATCCTTACAAGTTCTTTTGATTTCATTATTTATCATGATGACATAAGCGACAAATAGTAATTAGAGATAAGACACAAAATAAGTAGAAGAACCAAAGCATTTTTATTTATCTAAATAATTATGATTTCACTACTTTTTATTTGTCCTTCCACAAATGTATAAATTGATGGAGTATATTAGCGTCTAATGATTATTGAGTAATAAACATTATTCTATCTATACAATCTATTTTGTAAAAGTTTGCATTATTATACCATTTATTTTACGTTGTGGAATATATTTTACTATAATAAATAAACATATTCTAAATCTTAATTATATATATGTATATAATAAACATGTAATAATTAATATTTTATTTGTGTTTAGCATTGTCACTAAATGCAAGAATGCTTTTTTTAATAGGTTAACATGTCCTTACATTGTAATATTGTAACCAAAAACACATATGTTTTCTTTTTTTAGTGTGGAGTTAGATTCTGAATATTTATCACGCACATACATTGTAAAAAATACCTCTTACGTTTTTAAAATTGTCTTCGCGTTTTTCTTATAAAAACATTCAAAAAAATACCACAGAACGAAGATGGAGATATCTTATAGATTATTTGAATAACGTATTACGTTTTTTTTTAATTACCGTAAAATTGAGAACGTAGAAAATTCATGGGTTATTGGTTTTTAAAGAATAGATATGAGACACATTTGTAGGTACAGGGTAAGTCAGACTTCGAACGGGGCTATTTCGTATTTAAGCATTTTTTTAACGCTTTAGAAATACAAAAAAAAAACAGCTTCAAAGCTGTACCGAGGAACAACACTAAACCTATCGTATGAAAATTGAGCGTCTTAATCTTTCGGCCATCCCCTTTGGCTAACCGTCCCGGTCATATTTTATAAAGAGTCTCTGTTCTTTCAACTTTCTGAGTTTATAGTGAATTCACATTTACCTGGCATTATGTACGTAAAAATAAATTTAAAGCTTCAATTCATAAAATTAGGCTCGAACAAAGTTGTACGTAGGAGGCTCCATTTAATATTCCATTGTCTTGAGGTCTGGTGACTTATTAGGGGGACCGTGCTAGTTTATGTTCTTTTAAAAGACTTTTTACATCCCCTTTTCACTGAAAGTCATTTGTCTTTGCGACGTGAATTTCTAAGAGGCTGTCGTGGAAATTTCGAGGCGTTAAAAGGCAAAAGAAGACGAGCTTTATTGCGAATACAAACTTTACCGGATCTGGTCTTAAGTAAACTTAACTTGAAATAAGAGTAATTGAAATGACTCTTTTAATGTAGCTGACTTAGACATAACAAAATATGAGTGACACATATTTTTTTTCTTGGATCTCACTACTGAACGTCGTAGTCTCATTGAACTTTCCTATTATTAGGCATTCATCACGGTTATTGACTTTAATGATTATGACCAAGATTTTCTTTTCAGTTTCATTTATTTATGTAACAAATATGCCTACGCTCATATGATCGCCACATATTGTCGAAATAAAATGTAGAAATTGGACATGATCCTCTCCTCGTCCCAAGTCAACTCCATAATACGAAGTTCTTGCGAGTCTCCCTCCAGCATGAAAAGATTCTGCAGGCTCTAAGGAAATATATAGTGCCAGTAACAAGCCGACGGGTATGGTTTGATGGTGAAGCGCTTATTAGCTAGCCAAAGGTCGTAAATTTGATCCCCGACGGAGTAAAAAAGACGATGTCTAAGCTATATAAATATTCATACCCCCGGGTGGTTTGAATTTGGTACTTTATCCGTAAAATGCCAAGCCTAGCATATTAATAAAAAAACTTAAAAATGGTCCAGTAAGCACTACCTTGTAGTCTATGACGCTGATTATTAATTATATATCGATTTAGGTTTCCGACGATCCTAAATCAAAGACAATTTTCTCTTAAAGGCAAAACAAAAAATATTAATTTTGACATATAAATGAGAAACGTATTGAAAAATGGTTTATTTATAGTGATACAAATATAATAACAAAATGCAGGAAAAAGATTTTGTATTTAAAAAACATGAATGATCATCACAATGTGAAACTACTTCCACTCAAGGAGAGCTTTACAATAAGTAGAGACCGGCTCGGTGTCGGAATATCGGTATTGGTTAAATTATCGATATGTCACGACACCGCAAACTGCGCCGCTTCAGGAATATTCCGCTTATTGCTTTTCGCCAAGATCTATTTTTCAGTTTTGCGGAATTCGTGCCCATTCTTTTTCCTTACCTAAACATTTTTGGTTTCATAGGAAAACATACAGCAAATTCAGTCTAGAGTATTTCTCGATTGGTTTGCCTTTTATAAGGAAGATTTTTGATATTTATTTTATATTTTTTATGTGAAACTTATTTAGGCGCGCTAAGGTTGCTGGTCTAAATCAAACGTAAAAGGAAACTCTCATCCGTCATATATGGTCTAAAACCCAGATTGTCTCCATATTACAACTGTGCATGCACCGCGTGTATTGTGTATATTTGTGTACTGTGTATATTTTGTTAATAATATAAAAAGATACATTTTTTACACAGTAATTTACAATCCAATCTTTTTTTTTTTTTACATTCGCTTACCACACCACTTAAAGATAAGATCTTGTGTGTGGCGTGGGATTCATCTATGTTATTTTACAGTTTTATTTAATTTATTTAATTACATTGTTTTTACATGGATTCATGACCTCTTTTTATGAAACTGCAGTTTCTACTAACTTAGTTGACTTTTGACAGTGATGAATTGAAGAAAGCAACGAGAACTGGAGTCTCTTAAGCAGTGGTTTATGTAAAAACAAGGTAAATAAATAAAATAAAAATAAAATATTTAGATACTGAATGCTAAGCACGTTGAAAAAAAAATATTATTACAAATTAATTTTTCTTATTTCCTTATGATTGTATTAATTCTTAATTGTCGTTTTGTTCCTTTTTCAAGTTTTTTTTTTTTGTAATTAACCAAAGTACCAAAAATTAATGACATTTGTAGTAAATATAAAGAAAATATGAAACGTAAAGAATACCATTATTAATTTAGAGATATTTACACAGATTGATATTGCATTAATATTAAATATATATACAAGTATGTACGAGTATATGCTATCGTATTTGATACTGATGAAATAGCCGAAGGTTTCATTGTTAACGAAGACTTCCATCAATTATACACTTGTGGGGATTCTTTCATCAGGCCGAGAGGAAGGTTCAAAAGTCTTCTTTTATCGCAAGAAACGTAAATCCCTCGATTGACGTCTAAGGGAAAAAAGGAAATTTAACAGCAAATGCTATGTTCAAGATAATTAAATATTATTTTATCTTCTGGTAGAATATATTATGTAGAAAACAAAATATATGTAGTTATTGTAACGATAAAACTTTTTTTTTTAATATTTATTATATTTAATAAACCTGTTTGTAAGAAATAATATGTGATGGGTGATATATTATGGATCACCAGCACCTGAAGAAAAAATAAAATATCATCATTTATCGGATGGATGATAAATATATGCTAATCGAAGAAATAAACATGATATTGAAGAAAACGAATATTTAACCATTGTAATTAATTCACTTAAGTCACAAATTATAGTCTAGCATCTTCCGATAATTGTAAATTTACATGTACCTGAACAAACATTTGTGAGTACAACGACTTGAACTAACGCGACTGGACAGCACACATGAGAATATAGAATAACACCTGTATGCAAAGACGTTTCTTAAAATTTCAGGTGAGCCAAAGACTTGCTCGCTTTATACATTCTAAAACAGGTAGCTATTATATTTTGCTTACTTTAAGAAATGTCTTTGCATAATGGTATAAGATTAAGCTATGAGCTGTTTTTATTTACGGATTTAAAAAGAGGACTAATAATGTTTTTATTATGTAATGTAGCAACAGTGCCATGGTGACGGTGACGAATCTATATGATGCAAATATCTTTCGTGGTGGAAACATGGTGGTGCTATGAGGCGGATATGACAATTTATATCATCCAGAGATTATGACCAAAACTCTCTAGCTGCTGTTCGGTATATATAAGATAAAAATAAATAACTGCAGAATTATTCCACCACACATTGTTTCCGGCTGTTTGTGTTTACATAAAAAAAACTTCTTCGTTTTTAAATATATTCACTGTTCAGAGGATAACCTTTCATTTCCATTTACGTCTCATCTTAATTTATGTGATCCAAAAGCACCAAGTCCAAACAAGGCGCTGGATGAGTCCCCCTAAAGAACCTCGCACCATAATGGCACTTAGTTTTCATTGGACATAAAACATGTAATGGAACAACTTCTACTGTCAAATATTTTATGGCCAAAAACGGTGCTCGAGGCTTAGCGAGATGGCGAAAATGTCACTCCATTTTTTTATAAAACCATATACATGAGAATACTGTCCACTATCGCTTGTGCTATGAGATATCTCATAATATATATATTCAATGTTCCATTTAATTCCGATGATGCCAAAACGCTGCATGGAGCATTGGTGTCATTTCACTATTTCCCACTATTCACGTATTTAAGTATTGATATTACATCAAAATTTCCTATTCCATAATTGTTTTCCGTTACATTACACAATAACACATAAGCCCATCTCACAACCGACGCCCACTTATGAAACACCTTGATTACATAAACTCGCACACTTACCTTTTTAATGGCTACTCGACGTAGCCGAAACATGTCACTAAATAATAAAATATGGAATTGTTTCTAATAAAATCAAATTTTGATTTAATTTTAAAGAACCCCACCGAGAATTGTGGATCGTAAAAATGAAAAAGGTATTATTTTTGCATAACAACATTCATCATTTTCATGTCCGCTCACTTAATTGGAGCATATGGACATCACGAGCCGCCGCCCCGAAGTTCTTTCAGCTGCCTTGGTTCTCAACCCATGTCCTCCACCAAGTACATTCTATATATATTCGTATTTCCTAACGATTTTCTCTCGAAGTCAAACTATCGCACTCCCAGTATTCTATGCAAACACCTTTTTTCTTATTTTCGAAACTTCTTTAAGGCTGCATTGGCTTTTGGCCCCTTTACTCTCGTCCATACCCCTCGCTTGGTGGAAACCCTCCCTGTCCCGTCCTGTTTTTGGAGACCCAGATGAGGACCCGTTACTGACCGCACGCAAAAAGCTACTTGTTAGAAATTGGCTGAAAGCCTTCTCCTGATTCTAGGTGCATAAGATAGATGTCAAATAGACCTTAGTCTAAGGCTGCAAAGTTAGTATACTACAGAGAGTCTCGAATTGCCTTCTTTGGTCTCACGTTGCTAATCACGAAATACGTGGGTATGGATAAGGCAATGGTGAGGTTGGGAAATGGATACAAAAGGCAGACATCAGTTAGGAGTCATTACTTGCGTCTGCACTCATGCAGACGGACGCGCAGAAGCGCTGAAAAGCAGCGTAATTTTCGTATGACAGTGGATAATTATCACATCGAGCCTCCTCAACAACCTCCGAGAGCTCCCTGCCACGCATGATACGCCCACCTTCTACCGCCCACTTTGCCACCCACTTCACCCCCCACCGCACGCATTACGGCCAATAACGAGAAGCCGCTTAAACGTTATTTTACAATTCGCATCTTCCTTACACCTCCACGGAACGTTCATTCTGCGGGCGGAGTACTTTATTTCAACATAAAAGTGAGAGATTCTCCGAACATCGAAAATTGTAGTTCCACTAAAGCACTCACTCATAAGTATAGTGTAAAGATAAAGGTGATATTGTTATCAATACTGTGTATCAATATCGTCTGAAAGTATCTGTAATTTTTGGGAAGACCTTTTTTAACTGATGCTTAGTTCTAACGGTTCTACGCAGGCATCTTATAGAAAAACATAATATATGGCTGCATTGGCTTTTGGTCTCATTTTAAGATTCAAAATCGGTATCTGTGGGTGTATCACTCAGTTAATGTGACCCTTGACTTAATTATAATTTCTTGTATCGTTAAATTTTATTTCATTTTCAAAAGTATATTATCCAATTGAGCGTTATTTTTAAATTAAAATCGCAAATTAATATTTTGCACCAGCGCTTAGGTTTATAGATAATATAGTAGACATTATATCAGTTAATCAGATCCCAATAAGTATATTTTTGACTTTTACGTCTGATATTTATTTTTACCCATGCATAAAATATACATGGGTAAAATACTATTCAGTATATTTTTTATTTATTACTAAATAAGTGAAATAAGTAAACTTATATCGTAATTTAATATTATTTTTAATGAAGAGATGTCGTCAATTGTTTTGCTTTAAAATTATTCAGATTAAATAAAATAAATTAAAACGGATTTAATAAAAGAAAAGGTAAACAGTGAATTTCGTGAATCTCACTATAAAAGAACACAAAAGGACAAATAAAATTATTTAATTAATATTCTTATTAAAATTTCCAGGTACGGGCGCATCGTTGCTTAATATTCTCCTTCCATAAAATAACAAATCGGACAAAAAAACTTATAATTAAAATTTAACATTTTTATGTTAATAATTATTAAATTAAAACATCTCTTGCTTGATCGCGCAACTTCCGTAAAACTATTAATACTGTGCCTACCACACATTTTTTTTATTTTGGACACAAAATATATTCTAATGGTTTTAGTACTCGTAATAATATAGTCTTAACGTAGGAAACCGTAACTATAAGAAAGCATAAGTTATAGATGCCCCCTCTAGATACTACCGTACATACTTCATGAACTATTTGGTGGAACTTTAGTATGTAGAAAGTCTGGGAAAAATAATAGATTCCAAGGTTGACAGAAATCTTCAACCGTTTCTTGGGGTTGCCATTTATTTTGATTGAGAGCTTTTATGGTATTACAAATTTTGTGATTTTTGTTTTATTAGTGTAAACTTCTTTAGTGAAGCGTACGTTCATCATAACATAGAGTAAGACCAAAAATATATTTATTGTGTAATAATGCTCTGTGATACACAATATAAGAAATGAAGAAGTGAGTATCTGATATATTTTGACAGCTTGCAGAAGTTCTCAGTGATAAGTTATGCCACTCATATGTTCCGAGTTGAGAGAGAATATGGTCTATGGATGTATACATCACCGATGATAAAAGTAACTATGTAAACACATATCAAAAAAGGCGCCTTTCTCAGCTGTACTTTTAGATCCTGGCCTGGGGGACCAATGCAAGAAGCGCCTTAAGGGCGGTTGAGCAATAAGCGGGCAGGTCCCTGTTTTTCTTAAATTACTTTGCCGGTGCGAGCGCCAAAAATTCGAATTGCCTCACGTGCGCCTCGCGAAGGTCCTAAATTAAAATTTGAATCGAAAAATTCCGCCGCAGCCTCTTGATTGAAGTGACCAGATTTACCTGCGAGCGGGAAATTCAAAAGAGCCCTCCAATTCTTTATTTTCAATTCGATAAATTATATTTCACATATCTTTTAATGTATTTCGGAATCAATAAATCGCAAGAGCGAACGACTCGTTTTCGTATTCGTAAATATTAAAATAGATAATACTCGTACATCATAAATGAAAGGTATATTTATCATATATAGTTATTAAACTACACCGAAATTTGAGTTGTCATACACAAAACATCAATGCGCATTAAAGCTTCACGTTTAAAATTTATTTCGTCCAAATATTATACTTAAGATATCGCCTAAATCCATTATGTATCATTTTTAAACATCTATTTTTATTTATTTCGATTTTTTCAATCGATATTTCTTGGTGGAATTTCATAATATCAGATATAAAATAAAATATTCTTTAGAATTTATTCGACATATTTTTTTTTGACGACATGTTTCAGCCATGTCGGATGGCCATTTTCAATTCAATTAGTAAAAATTTTGTTGGCTCTATATAAAGCAAAGGAGTGAGCGAAAAGGTGTATATGAATTGTGTGATGGGTATATGTGGTTTTAGGGGAAAAAAAATGTGGAATAAATTATAAAGAATCTTTTATTTTATGTCTGATCTATTTTTATGTAAGATGCCTAAAAAATATGATGATATATTTTATGATACAATGTTTTTTTTTTGCTTAAGTCACCTTTTGCAACATGCCTAAATGCTATTAAATTGATATCATTTGGCACGAGCATAAACTTATATACAGTATATATAAAAGTTGTTTTTTGTTTAAAATTTTCACAAAAACCTGCAAGATGAATTATTGGATCAGATCGAGTAAATATATAATATATTGCAGCCATGATTCAAAACAAGTACCCGGGTGCGGGAGAAATGGCAGAGTTGATTTAATTTCTCTGAGCGTAAGAGGTCGCCGTAATCCAGAAAAATTATAATAACCCAGATGGTGACAGAGGTTGCTAGGATGGGGTCACATTAAAAGCTTAGTACGTGGTATCGAGAAATATATATTTTTAAGTAATAAAAACGTTTGGTGACTCTTCGCAATATTGTGACTCTGAGGTGTATGCGGCGCATTAGGATGTTATTCCCGGAAATGTATGCGAATGAGAGTCAGCGAAGTAGCAAAATTAAGGCGCAAAATAATATGAGACGATCAAACACAATATATTATATTTACCTGGAAATATCACCTAAGAGGCAATATGCGGGGATTTAAATAATATAAACATTTAAACTCTTTATTACTTTTTACACATGCGCCTGAATTTTTTCTCGTTGTCTGCCACCAATGTTGATAAAGGAATAAAATGGCAATTTTTCTTATTGTTGATATTCCAGTCTCACACTAACCGGAGGTAATTTATTATTAAAACAATAATCGTACCAACTAATGTTTTAGAGCTTGTGAATTGTTTTAAATATATTTATTTTATGGTTTGCCTAAGATTTAGCCCAAATTATGGGATTATACAAAATTTTCATCAACATGATGTCCACTCTACTAACAAGAGCATATCGCTGCCACAAAACCCTGTTAACCTCCATGGTCATCGCCTTATCCCGTGTACGCTCAGCCTATCGGAGCTGCGACGAGTACATTGTATGTATAATCCCCGACGGTATTCAGGACAACGACTCGGGAGTATGTACTATTATAGATATGGAACTTGTTAAAAAAATGTTGCTTATTTATTATTTCAAGGTTCAATTACTTACAAATTTAAAAATATTACTTTAACAAAATAATTTTGAATAAAATATTTTATTTAGCCTTGCAAAAATAGTTTCATAGTAAGCGCCTAATAAATTAATATATTTATTTATTTACTAGCTGACCCGGCAGACTTCGTACAGCCTCAATCGAAAAATAAAAGACCTAAACAAAACGAATCCGTATTTAATAAAAAAGCATTTTTTGAATGAAGCATGAAGTTTTATTATTATTTTTGACACATCGTGTTGCTTATTTACAAAACAGAGTTTTTCTGAAAGTTAGTAGTTTATGAGAAAGTGAAAGAAAGAGTAAATAAACAAAGAAGACGGTTTTCCGACGCGCGAACACGCGACGTATAATTGTCCATGCATGAAACAGGGAAACTCCAAGTCGATTCCGCAAATTTTTAACGACTGTCCTTGCGATTTGTTTATAGTCATCGCAAAGGCCAGACGTACTGGAAATTGTAAGCGTTTAAAATCGAATGGTAAATCCGTTGGAATCATCGGTATCCGCGGGATCAAGACATCCTCTCCTTTGTATTTTCGTTTTATGATTGTTGCCTCAATGACGTTTTTCATCAGTTTTTTACAGCCAGTCTTGTTCCATTGCACAGTCAAGGTTGATTAATGTTACGCAGCGTGATGACAACTGATCCTTCTTTTAACTGCAAATTGTGAGGTGGTAATCCAGACAATTTCAGTGAATTTAAAAACTCCGTGGGATAGTTGACTACGTCATCCTGGTTCATAACGGTGTCGACTGATTTGAAGGAAACCAACTGTCCTGGAAGAAAATTCTGAATGGCCGCATTGAGATCCTCGACATCTTTACTGTTCGCCGCCAATATTGCTCGTTCACCCAGCCAAATATGGTTTTTGAACTTTTGCGCTATAGCTGGGAAAACACGCTGAATAAGCTCCTCTTTTGAGTCTGTGATGTGACAGAAATCTGTGGGTAATGTGATGAATCTGGTCAAGGTGTCCACTGCAACTTTATTATTTCCAATGTCTAACGATTTCTTCGCAAACACATTTGCAGTTTCATCTTGTTGCAAAAATACTCGCATGTTAGTTGTTAATTGGAGTGTCTTTACATACTGCCACAAATGCGATGATTGTAGGGATGCATTTAGTTCATCAGCAACAGTTGATCGGGGAATAACAGGAAGAGTCTGACGAAAATCACCTGACAACAGAATCATGTCCCCACCAAAAATATTTTGGTTGTCACGAAGATCTTTCAACGTTCTCTCCAGTGCCTCCAGTGACCTCTTATTGTGCATTCATCCCAAGCAATCAATTTCCATACCTGTAGGATCTTGGCCATTGCGCTATTTTTGGAGATGTTGCAAATTGGTGTTTCGGTGATTTGCATGTTGATTGGTAATTTCAAGGCAGAATGTGCAGTTCGCCCGCATTCTAGCAGAGTCGTAGCTATTCCAGATGAAGCCAACGCTAGATCAACATCATTTCGCGATCTAATCCTCGCCAAAAGCAATGAAATTAAAAAACGTTTTTCCGGTTCCTCCAGCAGCACCAAGGAAATAAATTCCATCCGATCCACTGTTAACGGCTTCTATAAAAGTGCTGTACGAAATTCTTTGTTGTTGATTTAATTGTGGAACATTTGTACGAACTGTTTCGGCCAATGCTTCAATGTCGTACTGTTGTTCTCTTTGCAAATTGTGGTTTAATGCATCGTGCATATGACGATTTGGTGCAGTCATTCCCAAACACGAAAATACTTTATTTGCCATCAATAAATACATATCTTCTATCATGATCAATGTCTCATTGTAAATTTCTGCAGTCATTTGTAGTGTAGGATTCAAAGTTTGACGGCGCACTCGATGCAAAACATCTTCAGACATGTCATCTCTATACTTAACCCACAAATCTTTTGGATTCGAGTGGAAACATGTCGATATGATAATCGCAAACAATGTACGAATTTGATGCGGCGATGAAGATATTACGGAATCCTTGAGCGTATCATCCCAGTGCGAATCGTTCTCAAGTAAATGTTATAGTTGACATGCCTCTCAGCATTCAGCAAAGTGCGAGCAAAATTATCAGTTTGATAGACTGTGAAGAAACTTGTTAATGTTGTCAACGGTGGACGTGCCGCTCTGTCTGCCGCGTTTGATTCATTCAAATAAACTCGTTGACCATTTTCTAAATGGACTGCCAAATGGACTACTGTAGGGTGTCTTTCATGGATCGCAAATGAAAAGATACGCCAAATTGCTTCATTGCTACTTACATAGCGACCCATCTGGTACTGTGATATTTCATCATTTGCATTGGTTACAGCGAAGACAGCCATATCGCTACCTTTGTTAACATATTTACATATGTACTTTATCGACTATTTTCTTGATCTGTCTCTCTCTGGTCATCAGTGCGGTTAGCACGTGAGGTAGCTCTTCGCACATTTGATTGACTGCGACGACCTAAATCAGGTCGTCTTCTCCTAGGCATCGTTAATTGTAATTAATCAAAGTGACAAAATTTCTCGCTCAATTAGCAGTAAAGTGTCACTATCACAAAATATCAAAAAAAAAGGGGATCACAAAGGAACACCAAAGTAAAGAAAGTTCTCGCGCCCTCATATATATCGTAACACAATATCGTAATACTTTTTTCCGTGTTCTGAATTGCGACAGGATGGATTGACATATTAGTTGGTTGTAAAATCTAATGTGAAATATTATGGTTGCGTTCAGAAATTTAATTTGTGACAAAACTTAATATTTATAAAACAAAATAATCTGATAGAATAACAACTGAAGTTAGCTAAAACTAAGTTTCGCGATGCCGACCAAATTGAAAATCAGTACTACTAATGATCTATTACATTTTGCGACTATACAATTTGGTCGCATTTGCGATATTATCACTTTTTTTGAGTTTCGGAACACGACATTAGATCCTCCAACGCGCACGCTGAGACTATTTTGATAGATATGATTGAATTTGAACTTTGTCCAGCAGTAATAAATTTCAAATTGACTCTTCGAAGTTAGGAACACACCTACATTTCTTAAGACAACAGCGAGTGATTATAATTTAATATGAACTTTATTTATTTGCAATAAAGTTCAAATTGACTCTACATTTTATTTAGAAAACGTTTATATGGGAAAAAGAAAAGGGCTGTTTTTAGAGTTTTTCAGGCAATTATTCAAATTTTTTTCACCTTTTATACCTTCCTTAGACCTCCACAAACATTTCAAGATCAAGATAAGATAAATCCGTTCAGCCGTTCTCGAGTTTTATAGATATATAGATATAGATAGATATATAGATAATACGTACCGAGAAACTGTGTGAAGTGCGTGGTAAGCACTCTGCGCATACAACGTTATTCAAATAACTTCTTAGGTTTTCACGGCCAGATTTGATGTTGTGGCTTTTGGGTTAAGTTGTGTGTGGTGAACTAAATAAATTAATAATCCTGAAGAAAACCCCTGCAATGGCGGTCGAAATAATGGTTGAAAAAAGTTCACCACACACGGCTCAACCCAAAAGCCACAACATCACAACGTTATTCGTTCACAAAGCGCGTCGCACAAATTAAATTGTGTGTATCAAAGGTGATTTTGTGTGCGGATCGTAAATAGTTATATTTTAGCGCGTGTCATGTCAACCGCGCGGTAAATATTATGTACTCACTTCGCGTTCTCATAATAACACGCGATGCGTGAAATGAATAAAGCATATGAAAGATGATATTGTGTATAGATCTTGTTTATATGGGATGTTTATATGGGAAAAAGAAAAGGGCTGTTTTCAGGGTTGTCCCGGCAATTATTCAAATTTTTCTCACCTTTTAAACCTTCCTTAGATCTCCACGAACATTTCAAGACCAAGATTAGATAAATCCGTTCAGCCGTTCTCGAGTTTTAGCCAGACTAACGAACAGCAATTGATTTTTATATATATAGATAGATAGATAGATAGATAGATATAGATATATAGATAGATAGATTTTAACTGAGATATTACAAAATTATGGAGTACAGTACAAACATTAAAACATTACAACATTATGCATTGATATGAAATGTAAGATAATTAAAAATAATAAAATGATTATATAAATCTAAGATGTTGAGTAATCATAAAATGTGTGATAATTTTTCAACTTATTGAGTCAGTGTAAGTGGACGAGTGATCATGTCGTCGGGCAAATGAATTAATGAGAGAAATTTCATATTAGATGGTGTTTGCTGTAAATTTGTATATGTATGAAATATTAGTATTAAGCTTCACTAATGTATAACATAAAAATATAGTAATGCATTCATTGTTATTCAAAAAAATGTAAGCAATCTAAAACCATTCCTTACTTCATTCTTGAAATTAATATTTTTAAATAATATGCATAAATTAAGTGCCTTTTCCACTCATTTTAAATGATTATACTGCGATCGTCTTTATGTTTGGAATGTTATGTTGGGATATGGACAATTGTGATGACTATAGTTTACATGGTTAATAAAATGAATATTTTATTATTCGGAATTACATTTATGGAAGGTTTCCACTCTGCTATATTAAATTATCACTTTTCCCAAAGCACCAATGTTTTATTCATCTCAAATCTGCGTTTTCGTTTCAGCTTTAATCGAATAATATTACACGCTTTATTACACTGAAAGAGACCCCTTAAGATGTCTTATTCTTCAGTTGGTATTCATTATCTGCTGTAGACGTAATTTTCCACTCTTCCTTTAAGTTGAAATGACCGAATAATTTGCATGTTCATGTCTTTTATCTCGCCCCCTGTCCCGATCTTCACAATGTCCCATATAAACCCATATTGTCTTTGCAGTTTTTCTCGTGCTGAAATACAACTACGCAAAATTTGGTTTTCCAAATTAGTTAATAAAGCCAAATTAGTTCTTAAAATTATTACACATCAAATTAATTCAAAAATAAAAATGTTTTGTATTGCCGTCTCTATATATGTAGTATTTCACCTAAAATAGTCAAATATATTTCAATTTCCATTTAACAAATTATTTGACAGCTTGACTTCTTAAAATTTATTTTACTTGACATTATATTTTTATATACATCACATGCGGCACAAGTCATACATGTATAAACAAACCTACATGTATTTACATGAATTAAAATTCTACACTTTCTCAAATATTTTTGTTTCACAAGCATAAGTTTTCCTACTTTTCGTGCTTTGTTGAAAGAGTAAAGTTTTCATATATAGCAGAACTATCCAAAATTATCCCCTCTACAGGTAATTAAATGTTTAGCTAGAGTCTCGGGTAGAAAATTTAGCGTCTTTGTCACTAAAACGAAGCCCTGCTCTGAGACTGCTCAATAAACTTTGTATAGCTGATCGGAAGAAGTGGTCAGAGAAGTCCTGGGCAATGAACTAAGAGGATCTAACCTTACAGTAAGCCTCATCCAGTGGGTCGACTAGTATGTTTAAATTATAAATATTCATTTATTTACCTTGTTTTTACATGGATCAAGAAATATAAGTTCTCTATTAGGAGACTGCAGTTTCGACTAACTCATAGTCTTTCTCAAACCATCACGTGTTAAGAGAGTAATCTCTTAGCACGTCATAGATTAGGAAAGGCTACGAGTTGGTTGAAACTGCAGTCTCCTAATAGAGAACTTAATTTACATGATCCATGTAAAAACAAGGTAAATAAATACATATTTATAATTAATAATGGATCTCAAAGTGAATGCTGAAAACATTGAAAAAAAATATATTTATTAAAATTATCTGATAAAATATTGTTGATTCAGAACGTATTTCAACAAGTTTTAATTTAACTTAGTTTCTTTGTTGAATAATGGCGGTTTAGTGGCTCGCATTTTTTTGTATTATTAAGAGTTTCGGTACAACCGTCATATGGTGTCTCTAGGCGGCCATACATTAAAGTACAAAGTATATTGTTTCAATGTTATTTTTTTAGATCTCCTTGATTGATTACATCTCGGCGAATTTCCAAAATATCGATAAAATTAATGAAAGTATATTAAAAAAAAAAACATTTAAAAAATATATCCATAATTATATCATGTACTTCATTGAACCGGCGCCTTCATATTATGTGCGCTGTTCTATACCGTGCATACTAATTAATAAGTTCTAAGTTTAGCAGTGTTGTGCATTGAGTTTTGTTAGCTATTTGCTGTTAGTAGGTTCAAGTATTGTGAAGGGCTGTAGAGCCTTCTAAGTTCAGCTGCAGCACGCGACCTGTTTTAGTTCCCTTTTCACTTAGAGTTTTACGTTCTTGTAAAACGCTTTTAATTTACTTCTCTTTAACAAGAGTCTACCATAAATATTTTTAACGGTAAATAAACTCAACCCAACGCTTTTTAGGGACTTATAAGCCGTGAATAGTAATATTAACATCTCTCGAAAATAGATCACACATTTATTAAACATGAAATTCAACGCAGATTTTGTAACCGCCGTATTAATTTGAATACTACGCATTAACGTTTGTCTTTTTATTCTGTTTGTATTGATAAAAAAAAAATAACTTTTAAAACTAATGAAATCTGGCTAAGCAACGTTCTTCCGATGAAATCGACCAAATGCTTCTATTGAATAACTAAGCAATTAAAGCTGCCTTTTCTGTAAGATTTCCTGACTTTATTTTATTGCTTACAGAAATTGATATTTTTTGTCATTTTGGAGTTGCTATAAAGCAGGGCTGGCGAACCTATGGCACGCGTGCCACCTGTGGCACGCGAGACGATTTTGCGTGGCACGCGAATGAGGAGAAAAAATAAAAAAAGTTATAGAAATAGTATTAAAAAAATATTTGAATAGCAACGTGTATTTTCTTCGTTCATAAATAATTTCAGAAACGAAGGATATGACGACATTCATACATAAATAAATCATATTGTTCAATGCTTCCCACGCGGTGCTAGTTCCTTGAGGTGTATTTTTTTTTGTAATGAACTTTGCTCCCGGCACGAGCCGTTCCGAAATGTTCACGAAGGGTCACGACATACGTCACACTGCGCGCTCTCAATGCGCATTAGATCGTCAGCTCTCGTGTGGTTTAGGTGTGCAATTGCTACTCTTGTGGATGAATATGATTTATCAACAATTTAAATTCGACGATTTGATGTGTCAGTGACGGAATAACTCTTTACCTGATCGGACAGTTTTGTTATCAATTTGTGCTATAAAAAAAATCTAATTAATACAGAAACAAACTGTGTATTGGCACCCACAAAGATGGCTGTACCATATAAGAAACAAAAACTTGGTGAAGCCAGCAGTAACAATTCTGGCAGACAATTTCAAAATTGGTGGACTGAAATGAACGGTGTAATTGAAAGAAGTGACAAAGCAATATGTGTTATGTGTTCTGTGTCAGTGGTCTCTTGAACATCATCTGTAAAAAGACACTATGAAACAATTCATAAGGAACTTCTTGGCAAAAGCAGAGATGAACAAAAAGAATATATTTTAAGAGCAATCAAAAACAAAAATCTACAATCGAGTGCATTAAATAAGTTTGTTAATAGTAATTCCAATTATGTTGCTGCTAGCTTTGAAATAGTCTAAATAATTGCCGAAAATGGAAAACCATTCAGCGATGGAGACTACATCAAGAATGCATTTTTAGAATGCGCACCATTTCTTTTTGAGGATTTTGGAAATAAAGAAAAAATATTCGAACGAATAAAAGAATTGCCTATCGCTCGAAATACAATAAAAGACAGAATCTTGAAGATGGGTAAAAATGTAACATATCAACAAAAAACAGATATAAAATTATGTGATTGGATTTCTATTTGTCTTGATGAAAGCACTGATGTCACTCTCTCGGCTCGATTAGGTATTTTTGTTCGATATTTTGTTGGCAATAAAATAATGAACGAATTAATAAGTTTGGTATCTTTACCAAAAACTACTAAAGGCACAGATGTTTGCAAAGCAGTTGTAGAGGTTCTTTCTAAAGCAGAAATAAATTTGTCGAAAATCGTTTCAGTAAGTACAGATGGTGCACCCAGTATGATTGGCCAAACAGCAAGATTCGTCAATTTATTTACTCAAGTTTGTTGGCCATCCACTGTTAGCGTTTCATTGTATAATACACCAGGAAGCGCTGTGTGCAAAGGGTGGTCTTAAATCTTTTGAAGATGTGATGACACTTGTGACTAAGATAGTCAATTATATTGCTGCGCATCCTTTATGCAAAAGAAAATTTGAATCATTATTAAATGAGGTCAATTCGATGTATAATGGATTAACGATGTATAATAACGTTCGTTGGCTTAGTCGCAGCAAAGTACTTCAGCGTTTCGTCGAGTGCTTTGATGAAATTTATATGTTTTTAAGTAACCTGAAAATAATTCAGTATGAAGAATTATCAGATGTTGAGTGGATTTCGAGATTGATGTTCTTTACTGATTTTTGCTCCCATTTGAATGATCTAAATATAAAATTACAAGGCCGTGGCAAAATAATTACTGTTATGTTTGATAATATAAAAGCATTTGAAGCTAAGTTAAAATATTTAAGCGTGATATAATGACCAGAAATTTTAAGTACTTTCCCAACCTAAAAAAATACATGATGGATCTGGAAATCCATGAAAAACCAGACGTAGGAAAATTAATAGAATCATTTGAAAATGCTTAAGACGCAACAATAGAACAATTTTCAAGAAGGTTCGTTCTGTTTCGACAACTTCAAGAAACTACAAAATTTATTACCCATCCAGACACATATACGTATCAACAATTAAACTTAACAATGTTTGAAAACATGGAATTAGATTATTTTGAAATGGAATTGGTAGATTTTCAGTCGAGTTCGATATGGACACAAAAATTTAAAGACTTAAGAATTGTTTTGGAAGAAATTGAGCGAGATGGATTCGTTGGACCAGTCCAGAGGAATGCCGAAAATGAAGTACTTACAACTTGGCAATCCACCCCGAAACTTTTTTCTTGTCTTGAAAAAATAGCAATGGGTATATTAACAATTTTTTCGTCGACGTATTCCTGTGAATCATTATTTTCTTCGATGAACTTTATTAAATCAGACATAAGAAGTAGACTAACAGACGAAAGTACTACTGCTTGTATTTTATTAAAAGCTACCAGCAATGAACCCGGATATAAAATATTTGGCATCTAGCATCCAGCAACAAAAATCTCACTAATAAATTTGAGGTTCACAATTTTTTTCAAGTCTATTTATTTATTTTCTTAGTTCGCCATTATTAAGTACATAATTATTTTCCTCAACGTATTAATTTTTGGTTTTATTAAAAATCTGAAGTTACACAAACATTTGGTGCATGTTTATTTCCATGGCATGTGGCACGCGACATATTATTTTATTGAAAAAAAAAAAAAATTTGACACTCAGTCTCAAAAAGGTTCGCCACCCCTGCTATAAAGTGTACAATACATAAATGCTAGTACTTTTTTCTTCTACGGTGGTAGTTATGTGATCGATAATTCGAATAATAATGTAGAATAATATTCACCGAAGGTAAATGATACTTTATAAATTATCAAAAAAACTTTACGGTAAAATATTTTTCAAACAAAAAATGCCCAATCGTAGATAATGTAACAAACTTAATTTTAAGGGTTTTCTTCTTAGAAAGATGATCTCATTTATTTTTATGTATAATGTTCAAAGCGCCCCCTTTTGTTTCAATCCCATAACACTCATATTTTTAATGTTCTAATATTCCTTATCTTTCAATGATGAAAATCTTCAAAACGTTTATTCCCGTTTTCCATTATTTCTCGCCTCTGCGTTTAAGCCAGTCATCCAGTCTACGAATATTAAAATATTTTTGAGTTTATTTTTTTTAAAGAATAAACTTAATTAAGTACGATATTTAATGAAAATTTAATGCACATAATGTATCGGTAATTCAAATATGGTAATATTTAGTTGTGTCATCTTTTAGGCAAATTTTTTTTAATAAAAAAAATCTGTGTGTTTTAATTGTCTTGTAAGCGGCTTGCTTATCATCCAATCCACGCCGCCAGGAATAGTCACCAGTAGTATAATTTCCTATGTTGGGATCCGGGACTTTACTCAGCATCATATTTCTGGTACTTGGCTTGTTTTTATATTTATTGGTCAGTTACAAAAATATTATTATTAGTCTCAGAATTTTATAAGCAAGCTGACGCGAATGAAGTACATACAATTATCTATTAATAATAATTCATAATTATGAACTTGTAGTGAGATGTGTTCAAATAAAATGAAAAAAAAATTGTAACCTATTTTTGTGGAATTATAATTATTTTTCTAAAAATATTTTATTATTATTTTAGATTAGTCAATAGTAGATGGCACAAATATGTATCTAAAAAATTTATATATATTGGCTGTCGCTTATTTTTGATAAAAATATTCTGAAATTCTCTCTATATGAAGTAATTATTTTGAGAAATAAGTAACATGTTTTTATACAAGCAAAGAAAGCGATTTTTTATACTCGTATAATAAAAATATGAATTATTTAATGTCAACCTAATAAGAACTGCTTAAATGATTGTTTTTGGAACAATTTTGTATCACGATTTTTTATATATATTTATTTTCAAATTTTGTAAATATTTTAATAAACTCAGCCCATAGAAAATTAAGACTAGAATACTCTCTTAAGAGCCTTGAATGTTATCCAGGAGCATTTTATTTGAGCAATAGAAAGGAGGGTTTCGTTCGGAAAAATTAATTTACTCAAAAAATTACAGAAAATGTATAATTTTCAGGCTGGCAAGCGTCCCTCATTGGAAGATAACGGGAGCAATTCGTTTTTATTTACTCTTTCATTGAAAATAAAATTAAGCTTTACTCTTCAGACGATATTGATAATGATAATGATATTGATAGAATTCTATATTATTTCCATTAATATATAAGTATTTAAATTAAAAAAAAATACGAATGTTTGTTTCATATTTCAGTTTAATAACTAAATATATTAATTCCCTCATGAATTTATAAGCTATATTCAAAGTCTGAACATTTCATCAAAACTGAATAGAAAAGGCTTAACATCGCGCTTATCACTATACCTTGTTTTACAAAACTCATTAAAAAGCGTATAAAATATGCATCAGAAACTATATATACCTTTTCCGTAAGGCTACTCACGATTTGGAGTTTCGAAAGCAAACATGACTTGAGGCTATTTGAATATTTCGATACATCACACAGTTGTATAGTGTAGTATTTAGTAACGATTTTATTTAACTAGAGAACGCATTTTCAATTAAATATTTACATCCAAAAATAATAATAATAACCCTCTTTGAAATGTTAAAATGAAAGTTACTGGACCGGATCAGCGTTACATGAGTCAAACGAAAATCCGTCACACGACATGTGATTTGTCATATTGAGGCTTCCGTGTTCATAAATAACTTCACACTGTGCGCTAAATCACTGGCGCCAGTAATTTATGTGCGGAATGTGCGCACGATGCTAGGGGCTGAGAGTGAGACTGGAATGCGAGGGATGGCGGGTTCTGAAGCCGACAAAGCCTACAAACATTGTTCTCAAAAATCTATAAACTGATATGAAAATAATCTTTTCACCGAAAAATAAAATAAAATTAAAAATTGGGAATAATTTTTGGCGAAGAATATGTTCGAGATTTAAAACACTTGACTTCCATCCGGGAATCCTGAAGCGTCTTTTGATTCCATGCGCAATTCTGGACTTTACTCGATCAAAACAAAATGCCATCTATACATCGCATGCATAAGCTGCATTTTATTTCGTATCTATTAATAATATGAATAAATAAATGGAAAAATATTTTTTTGTAAAAAGGTGAATGAAACAAATATTTACATGGTATGAAAAAATATTGGGAGTCTCAAATTTCAAAAGCCTTTGGAGCCTCACATTTATGTTGCGCAAGTTCGAAACATGAGTTTGAATTTCAAAGTAATCGTCGTTTTCTTTCGTTGAATAATTGAGAATAAAAAAATAATCCATTTGAATCTGAAAAAGAACAAATTTTCAAAACACAACAGAAGCTGAAATCGAATTAATCATTGATAACATGAAAGACGGTTCATCACCAGGATTTGACGGCATTAAAGTACATACTCTTAAACATGTTAAAAAACAAATTTCCAAACCTCTCGCGTTTATCATAAATAAAAGCCTACAAACTGGAATTTTTCCAAATGTTTATAAACAAACAAATATTACACCTAATTTCAAGTCTGGCGACCCTGACGATATTACAAACTACAGACCAATATCAATAATTTCAAACATAGCAAAAATATTCGAAAAAATAGTTAAAATTAGATTAAATAAATTCATTAATTCTAATAATCTAATTAATGAAAACCAATTCGGATTCATGGAAAACAGAAACACCCAAGATGCCATTGCTAAACTTTCAAGCTATATACTTGACTCATTAGATAAATCAAATAAATGTCTAGGTATATTCATAGATTTAAAAAAGGCATTCGACAGCATATCCCACCCAAAACTAATTTCAAAATTAAAACACATTGGAATTAGTGATACCGCATTGGAATGGATAAAAAGTTATCTATATCAACGACCTCAAGTAGTTAAAATTAATAAAATACCGAGTCAAAAAGAAACTTGTGAATTTGGAATACCGCAAGGAACGGTATTGGAACCACTACTATTTATTATCTATGTTAATGATATATTCAAACTGAATATTAACGGTAAAATAATATCATATGCTGACGACACAGCAATAATAATTAAGAGTAATAACTGGAAGGAAGCAATAAAATTAGCCAACGATGACATTAACTGTCTCAAAAGGTGGTTTGACATTAATCTACTTACATTAAATGCAGAAAAGACATATCTAATCCCATTCTCCATAAACAAAAATAAAATAAAAACACCTATTACTAAATTATTTATACATTTCCCTGGATGTAATAATTCTAACTGAGAAAAAACCTGCTCAATGATCAAATCCACAGAAAAAATAAAATACCTGGGTATATTAATTGACAGTAACTTAAAATGGAACATGCACACAGCCGAACTAGTGAAACGTATACGCAAATGCATCTACATATTCATTAGACTCAGAAACATCCTATCTAGAGCAGATTTAAAAATGGTTTACTACTCCATTGTCCAATCTCAACTGCAATATGGCATTGTCGGCTGGGGAGGAACATACCTAAATATCACCAACCCCATTAGAACTGTACAAAAACTTATCATCAAAATCATATTAAAAAAACCTCCCACATACCCAACAGAAAGCCTATTCAATGAATTTAAAGTGCCAACGGTAGATTCATTATACCAAAAATACACTGATCTACAGACAATAAAAGAAAGGAGAATTGAAAACTGGAACACTCATCACTCTGCTAGATATATACATAATCTACTAATACAAAAATTTAACACACAACATGCAAAGAATGGTTACAAATACAACGGAATAGTGAATTTCAACAATCTTCCTCCAGAAATAAAAGCGATCAGTGACATGAAAATAATGAATAAATGGGTAAAACGGTTCTTCAAAAATAAAAAATCAGATCTGACGTAATTGTACAAAAATGAGAAATAAATGATATATATATAATTTTTTTATTACATTATAATGTTACTATTATTAAAATGATACTAATGTAAACCTCTCTGTATATGATTCAAGCTAGGTACTAAGTAGTAATTGTATGTATATGATCCAAGCATAATAAGTATAGAATTTATATAAATTGTATAAAATATTTATATTGTTAAAAAGGTATTGATTATATTAAGTTATAAATATATATGTAAATGATGCTGAAATTGTCACTTCGATTATAAAAAATTTATAAATATGAATGATATTATTTTATATTCTAAAAAAAAAAAAAAATGTTATTATGTAAAAAATGTAAAAAAATAATAATATAAATTAAACAACACTTAAATCAAAGATGAATCCCACGCCACACACAAGATCTACCTTTAAGTGGCGTGGAAAGCGAAATTCCAAAAAAAAAAAAAAAACAAATAAAAAAAAATGAATGTAATACTATCAAAAAAAATCTTAAATGTATCCTATTATATTTGATTAAATAAAAAAAAAAAAAAAATTTAATGTCTATGAAAATGGATGATGCATAAATTTCAGTTTATATTCTAATACATTGCGTATAGCTAGAGCATCTTTAAGATGATAAGCGTCATATAATCTACGAATGTGATTTTTTTTCACCTCTTGCGATATTCTCCTGATTGTGCTTACAGCAACCAAATTTATGCGTGGATAAATTTGGTTGCTGTAAGAATAACACTTCACAAAAAAAATATTTTTTGTGAAATATTTTTTTGTGATATTTTACTAATAAAATATATATTACAATTATAACTATTTATTATATTAAAAGTAAGAAAATGTATTATAAACCCAAAAGTTATTCGTCCGCTCCCCTACTGGAGCATATGGTCATCACGAGCCGCCATCACAAAGCTCGTAAATAGATCTTTCGTCGTAGTATCAATCCAGTGGATTGGTTTGCAGCAACATAATCTTGCATCTCGATCTCCATTCCTCTCGGTCCTCCACAACCCTCTTCAGCTCAGCATAAGAGCTAGAATTCATGTCCTCGAACACCTGCTGCAAATACTCCCGTGACGTGGTCTCTCCAGGAAATTCCGAGAATTCTTCTGTATGACCACATCTCAAAGGCCTGTAGTCTTTTTCTATCACTTTCAGATAAGCACCATGTCTCACAGCTGTACATCAAGATGCTCCAAACAAATGTTTTGGCAAGTTGCTTGAGGAGTCTTAAATTAATATTCTTTGACTCAAGATTTTTTTTAAATATTGAAATCGCAAACGACTAGGGACGCGGAAACGATATATTGGATTTTATGTAATTTTATTTCATTTTCGCCTAAGGGTCCCGTATATTTCTATACTTCGCAACCGGATTGAAAAATATTTTTCGATGGCAACACACACCCCGCGAAGAGTTTACAAAGCGCGGGAAACGCTCAAATTCAGAGTGACGAGGGTTCGACGCCGTAGAAAGCCACAATTATTTACCTGATTTGAAATATATATATTTGCAAGAAAAGTAATTTAATCCTGTCAGCGAGCTTCAGGTTAACATTTAAAAATGTGTCAATATTACTTAAGTAAGTGATTTAACGCTCCCCTATTGAGAACTAGCATTTCTACTTTAATGTCTGCTTCCTACACAAAATCAATCAATCGTAATCGTAATATTATTTTTTACAAACATGATATTTATTAATTAGATTATTTGTAAGATCATCGCCATCACTCCCATGTCCGATCCCCTAACTAAAGCATATGACATTCACAAACTGCCACCCCCAAGCTCTGTCAGCCGCCATAGTCTTCACCTCATTCCATCTCAGCTCTGCATACTTAAATACACGCCTCAACCAGGTGCACGTTCGCCTGTTGACTGGCTTGTTGGCGAACAGACGGAAATTAAGCCAAGAATTAAGTTCTTAGTTTACTGTACTACGTTGCTCTCAAAACCAATTAAACGGGTGAATTAGCTCTTAGTGAGATACCAAGATTCACAGCCGCAAAGAATATGGGGACGATGCAGGCACCCAAAGCCGTCAACCCTGAAGAAGACCCCTGCAACAGCTGTCGAAATATTGGTACGAGGGATTTCGCCACGTACGGCTGAACACAAACGCCACAATACCGATGCAGGCGCTGTATAGATGGATTTGTAAGGTGGACAGTTTTAAATCAATAGTTTTTTCATTAAATTTATGGAATGTATGATTCGTAAGATCTTATTTACAAATTGTTTTTAATTTCTTTGAAAAAAAACATATTTATATTCTAAAAATTATCCTAAATCCACACACAAACATAACACAGCACAAAGTTCCCGGATGTAGCGTCCAGACTCCCTGCCGTAATAAAGTGCACTGGTCATAAGCGGTTATGCTTTCCTGCATGCGATTGCATAAAACAATATAGTGGAGAAGTTCTGCTAAAATTTGGTATTTCCTCATTCATAAAAAGGCTACATCAACGTATTAAAAATGCTATTAGTGCCTGGACCGTCAAGTCCACGGATGGGTAATATTGTTCTGGATGTCATTCTGTCATCTCCGGTTTCAACTGAAAGGTTTGTGTTAAAAAAAAATAGCCGAGCGTTTTAAAACCCCTGCAATGAAATCTCACTTTGATATCGTAGGCCAGTAATTTTAGATAAAAGAGAGCTGGACGCTCTCAATAATAAGGATTAATAAAAAAACAGAATCGAACAATATTATTTTTGTTTACCATAAACTATTAACAAAAATATGGATTCCTTAATTGTTAGCAAGACAGATTAAGGAAAAATGAATAAATATAAAATTAAACAATACTTGTCTCTTTTGCGTTTTACATTAATGAAATTTTAATTAGAGCAGTATAGTTAGAGCAAATACAAAATAATATGCATCGTTATGAATCTATTTACAACTGTTAATTGTATTATTTCACGAGCTTAAATATTGAAACGATAAAAATCTTAGAATATATAGAAACGAAATATATTAAATTATTAAAATATTTTTTATCTTGTTATATTATGGATGACATTGAGTATCCTTTTCTATTTTGTTAACGTTTAATACAGAGAACACAAGCAGATGGTGCTGAAATAATCTCATCTGTGGATTAAATGGTGCTTTCCATTTTAAGGCTAAACGCTGCATGTGGAACGTTGATCCGCCAACGTTATAGACTACAGCGCGACATTCACGCATCATACATTTTTAATAGGAATTTACTATGACTGGATGGTGCTTGCGGGATTACTTTCATCTCCCAACAATTTTAATGAACGGATGGGAGATCAAATTAACAGAGTAATTATAGTGCTTAAAGATCGTTAAAAAAAAATGTTAACCTGTTTCTGAGATCAAACTTTCGACTTTTGGTATGTGATGCCATGCTTTACTCCCACTACAATCACTATGGACTTGACTAGTTTTCATAGCAATCGACACTGACTCGTATATCGGAATTATTAAGACCGAAATTTCTTTTAGACTGGACTATCGCCTGCGGGCTGAGCTATGACAGGCGTGTAATATAATTTGATATGAAAAAAAGAGACGCTAAATGATATTTACGCCTTCTTTTCGTACCGGTTATTAAATTATAACAATTGTATTTACCGAATTCACAACACACGATTCTAAACAGAAAGAAACAGTTGTCTCTCGCACGATATCGAATGTCATATTCACTCCCAAGTTGGAGCATATGAACAGCAAATTTCCAAACAAAACATTTTTATACCGTCAATTTGGCAAGACACCAAAGAAAAAGGCTTAGTTAAAATAAAGTTTTTCGCACGTTATTTAATTGCATATATTTCATTTAATAATATTAATTATAAATTTAATCAAATTTTAGGTGTACGCATCACAACAGTTATTCTTCTTAATATACATACGAGTATATTATTGTCATTTGTGAATGCTGCGCGAATGTCGAGATTATCTAATGGCAAGATGGATTAACGGCATCATAAGAATAGCAGGTCTAGCCGCGAGGCAGAAAGCGGAGGATCGAAGAGGATGGAGACTCACGCGGGAGGCTTACGTTCATCAGTGGACGGACACTGGCTGATGATGATGAGCTGCCTGTCAGAGGATATTTCGGATGGAGAATACTACCCACTTTTAAAAAAGAGGCATAAAATATCTGGTTGACTCACCTAAAGAGGGACGCATCATCTATTCTAGGTCATTTGTGATTCCTTCATGTCGCTTATCGTAAAACGGTGGCAGCAAGACGAAGACAACTCGGACAACATCCTCCGGCGCTACTTCCCCCAGCTCAAGGAGCGACTAGCTGCGAAGTGGCTTGTATCATTTTACCACCTAGCTCCTGCCCGGGCACGGAAACTTTAAGGCCCATCCATCTTCTCGGCAGAGTGTCCATGCAGTAACAGCTTCCAGCAAAATTCATCCTAAGTCCTGTGGAACTGCTTGCTGTACCACTCTGCCCTGGTTGCGCTTCTTGAAGCTGTCCGCCCGGGAACAACTCCATAGGATATGTTCATTTTTTGCCACCAAATACAACTACTCAGCCTTCCAGCACTTGTGCGCATCCCTCGGTCAAGTCGCTTATAACTAATTAACAAGAAAAACAACTCAAAACACGCTTGTAGTGTACCAACATCAACGAAACTGGTCTGAAGTCTGTTTTTTGTTACGCCGTGCGCTGCATTAGAGTAACTGGAAAGCCTTCAGCCGCTTTTATAGTGTTCGCTTTTTTGCGAGCATCCTTTGTGATTTATCCCATCCGGACATCAATACGGGACGGGAAAGAGGTGGGCAAAGCATGATAAAATTCATAAAATATGTGACGCGTTGATATGTTCGCCATTTCTGTAGATTTAACAAATTGTATGTAACATTCTAAGCCCTGGTTTGCCACAAAACACGTGACGTGCTAATCACGTGTAACTGACGTAGCTATTGAAATACGTTTTGATATTTCGAGGCATTATGCATAGGTTATTGTCTGCGTTACGTAAACGTTGATTGACACTGATTTTGACATTAAATCTGATATCAATGGCGTATTTTACATTTAAATTTTTCACTGATTTGAAATTAATTTTCTTTGTACGCCTTTCGAAAATAGCTCATTATTTTTATTTTTAATTATTTTTCTTAACCAAACCCGTTGAAGCTTTTCCTTCAAGCAATATTCTGACATGTTGAAACGTTTATTTCACTGACACATTCGTCATAATTGCATCTTACGATGTCTTCTTTTAAGCACGTGTTCCATTTATTAGAAACTCTGGTGTTATTTGGAAGCGTATTTCAGGCTATGCATCGAACAGTTCTCATTTAGGGAATTCCCGAAAAGACACCAATTACTGGAGATCAAATGCTTTATCATTTTTCATGTGCGCTGCATACAGCGCACATGAAAAAAAAGGCTACATATCCCAGAAGTTGCGTATAGATTTTCAAATTTGTTTTTCTTATCCACTGTTGAACGTAAGTTTCCCAAATGAGTCTTCATCCTTCTCGATCATCCGCCCTCTGCATCCAAGCTACTCTCGATATTCTTCTGATCATCAGTTCATCTTGCAAGAAATCTGCTAATGCTTTTTTTGCTTAAGTTATTGCACACCACACTAACATTTTTCATTCCAATCGACCGTTGTATCTTCGCCAAATATATCCTGCCCAGAATAGGCAAAGTGAAGTGGTCATTTGAAGGATTCATTGAGTAGCCTCCACTACTTGAAATAATTGTATTTTCTTTTTGTAGAATTGAAATTTGATTTTATATTACCTATTTTATTTTTCATCAAATGCAACGTTTGCACACTATGTAGTTTAGTATATACATTAGTAATCCCTAATTATGGAGTGCGCAATTGTTGAAAATAATCGAATTTATGCGGGTTATTTTATGCACATCATACACGTATATGGTTCAAAAGACAATAAACTTGACTAAATTGAGGTTACTCATCTTGAAACAAAGTGACATCTCCATCCACAGCTCCGCCACAAAGTTATCTGTCAGCAGTGATGTACTTCCACTCCTCTTTAATCCCCAGGATTTATGTCCCGTCTGCCTAAAGCTTCCACCAATCCATTACTGTTAATACCCTTTGTACCATTGTTACGATATAATCTATCTCAGTTTTTTGGGCTGAATGATTAGAATTTAGATCCTAAATTCATCCACATACGCAATAAATACATCAAGAGAAACTTATGAAATGGATATATAAAACCATTAAGCACTCTTTATCTATTCTTGTATCTTCTTTTCTGCTAGAGAAAGGTGACTTATTTTTAAAGAAAACGTTACTTTTGCACTTCATATGAAGAAATAAAGACATTTGAAAGTTATTTTCAAAATTGACTTAAGTACTGTATGACGATCGGACGATTAGATTCCGAATTTTTCCTCGTTTGCCATATTGCGTAAAATTATCCGAATTCAGTTTTCTTCTACTATCGCGTAGTGATATGTTTTGGATCACCTTCAGAGGTACAAAAAATATATTCAATTTATTTTTACACATTGTGATAAAAATCAATGAATCAAGACGATTTTGATGAAAATTAAAAAAATATATGAATAATTAAAAAAATGGCAAATATATTTTTCATATATCAGTCATGTATATTTTTTTCATTCATCTTACTTAAAATCGTGAAAAAAATATTCGAACGATGAAATACGCTAAAAAAAATGAAAAGTCATAAAAATCAATAGAAAGTCAATACATTAAAAATGATTAAGTATGATGAAATATGATAAATCGATGAAATACTTAGAGACAAATATATTAGAAATGTTCATCCGTAGATATTAATGAAATATTATATTTTGTTTTACAGCTTTTGAAGTAATATCTTAAGGTGAATGATGATGCTCATGATTCCCTTTTCTTCTTTTCAGCTGGATAGCTCATCCAATAAAACATAAAATAATTTTCTCTATTATTACAGACTCTCTACTTTTTATTTTTTTTTAATATATTGATACTTATAAATGGTAGCACACTTTGAACATCATTTATTGTTAAATTATTTAAATTTATTTGATGGGCCATTGAGATTCATGTCGGGTTACAAAACTCCCTTTCAAACAACATTTTCCCAAGCTGAAGATTCCCAGTTGGGCTCAAGAACCTAACAACTCTCGTCGCTTTGTTTGCCGCCTCAGGTTCCCAATAGGCTGTGCGCCAGCTGGTGTTCAGGTACACAATCTATATATATAAAAGAAAGTCGGGTTATATTTGTTTTTATAACTCAAGAACGGCCAAACCGACTTGGCTGAAAATTGGTGGAAAGGTAGCTTAGAACCCAAAAACGTCCATGGTATACTCAAAATTGATTTGATTAAGAAAAAATATGGAACATTTACGTAAACATGTTTTCATACAAGACTATTGTAACTTGACAGCTGTCAAATAAGACGGTGTTGCCATATTCAGGAACATAACTAAAAATGACGCAATAGTAGGTATTGTAAGTAGGTACCTACGTAAGGTACGGAATATTTTGAAACAAAAAAGAAAACAAAAGGCTGGAAAAAAAAGACAAAATCAAAATAAATATTAGTGAAAATATCAGTTTAATCTTTTATTTGTTAAAAATGTTATAACAAAAAGCAAATGGAAAGGCATCTTCTTATTCTATTGTGTTATTTTTATTTTTTATTATTTGCTCTATTTATTGTATATTTATGTATACTATTCTAAATATATGTTTCTAAATATTTGTAAAAAAATTGGAATGGACCAAATATATGATATCATATGTACCGAAAGATTCAACTTAATAAAATCCAAAATCTGCTCATTTATTGCCTTTCGGGTGAAACAAAGTTCACCGGGTCAGCTAGTAACTTATAAAATCCAGACTGTTAACTGGACTTGACGGAACTGAGTACATATTTAAACTGTAAATCAGTTTATTAGAAAGTAAGAATTCACATTTTTATCTATTTATTATTTTGAAATGATGAGATAAAATCAAACTGAGGTTTATCCATTTTTACCAGGTGCCCTGAGAAAGACTTTACAATTGTTTAAGATTAGGTGCGCGTGTGACCGGGGAAAAACTTTTCGTTATCATATAAAAAATATGTTTCCAAATTTAATTCGATAGAAAAAAATATATTACTCTATATTTTTTAAAATATCATGGAAAAAAGTGAATAGAGTTATTTTAAAAAACAAAAAAATATCAGTCTAAATTTAATACATGAAAATTGAAATTAAAAAAGACACAGCTACACATGCACGTATATTTAGATCTGCATAGCTGTCTCCGTCCAATGTTTTGAGATGTCTCGTTCATTGTTATAACAACACTATGCTTAAAAAGACGTAGACAAAAAACATTACACTTTTATGGTTTCAAATCATCTCAAAAGTTGAAAAATGGTGTAATTCTTGTCACTCAAGCATGTCATTATTTTTTTTGAATTCAGATATTTAAAAAAAATGACAATGAGCCTAAAATATGTACACTGTGGAACTTATGAATTGTAAAAATAATTATTTTACTTTATTATATTGTGTAAAGATAATACTACAATATTCTATATATTAATTATTTAAAGTCACTGCCATCTAGCGATATTTGTTATAATTGACTGTTAAAGTTTCCAATTCCTGGAGAAATAAAAAGGATGGAAACTGTAATACTGTAAATAGAGAGAAATTTTTCGTTAGTTTTCATGTATTGTGCTTGCAATTTGCGAATCACCTAATTGAAAAAAAAACATATATTTACATATATTATATATATAAATATTATATATAAACATTTAATCTGTAAAAAATATATATTGCATGTGGAAAATAAAATGATTAAATTTTATAATATGGAATATTTTGGAATATATAAAGCAATTAATAATAAAGAAGAAATAATTTACAATCAGACAAACGTCTTACATAATTCACCAATTTTAGAAATATCTTCGTTAAATAATTAAATACCTGAAAAATTTAAATTAGTATTATGTATTTATAAATAATATTTAATAAAAATAATACGTAAATCATTTTCAGCTTTGGAATACTATCCGTCTCCATCTCTTATAATCCCCGATAGACACACCCCCCACTCCTACATAAATGTGTTCGACCACCTACGAAATATACCTGCAGCTCAGTTGACTCCTAACAATGACGGATTGAAGAAAGCTTCGAGTTATTATAAGCTGCAGTCTCATAAACAAAGGTCATACTCAATGTCATCTAAGTAAAAACAAGGTAAATAAATAAACATTTATGCTCAAAATATTTTAAAAACTTTTGGTTTAATTTAAAAGTACCTGATGATGAACATCGCAACTATAAAAAACATAGCATGGTCTTCATTTATTTTTTTTGGTAAAATATTGAATTCGACTCAACGATAAGTTTTTTCTTTTATGTTTTCAATTCCACTTTCAATGTTAGTCATCAAAAATAGTTTTAGCAGTTTTACAGCGGACCGACTGAATGTGACTGCGGCGTGGAGCAGACCCTGTCACACCTTCTGGAGTGTGCGCTGTGCCCGAGTGGCTGCACCCAGGAAGACCTGATGATGGCCAGAAGTAACGCCATCGACGTCGCCCACTTCTGGGCAGACAGGATCTGACCCTGTTGTTTCCGACACGATTATATATATCAAAAAATAGTAACTTGTAATACTGAATCTGGCAAAAAAAATATGGAACAGTTTCCGTTAATTATACTAGTTAAAATACTGCTTTAATAAAATCAACATAAGACATTAGGCTGAAGCTTAGCTAATTATAATATTTTCATTTTTAAGCTTTCATAAATATATTTTTATATGTATTTATGTTGTAATATTGTGGAATAAAGACTAACAAAACTACGTAATGGCCATATAAGAAAAAGAAGAAGAAGATTTGATAAACGCATTTGTGTTCGGTTTGTTGCTTGTGGCTTAAACTTCAGATTTATCGGCCAGTGTTTTGAAGTTCACACACAATTATTTGAATCAGTGAACGTAATAATAAATGAATATACTTATTTTCGTCAACAAAACAAATTTATCTTCATTGACATAACGGCGACCACTATATTGATAATAATCATTTCGCACGTTAGCTGTTTTTCGATGTCCAACCTTGGTATTTCTAACAAATTAGACACGGTTTGTTTTTTATCAATGCTTGATCAACGAATGTTTTGTCATTGTTTTATAATCAATTATCATTATTAATCTGGAAATCCAGACCTTTAATTTTAAGTATCTATATATATAAAAATCAATGTCTGTCTGTCTGTCTGTCTGTCTGTGTGTATTTGATGCATTCCGACACCATTGACCCGATTGCGATAATACTTTGTCGAATTATTGCTGATACTAAAACGAAAAGATAGGATACTCAAAATTTGATTTAATTACAAAAATTAATTGAATATTTACGTAAAACATGTTTTCATACAAGACTATTGTAATACAGAACGGCCAATTTAGAACATTGTGTTTCCTTGGCAACGCCGTAAACAACAATTCACTCACCTGAAGTTATTATAAGTAGGTACTAACGTAAGGTACTGAATATTTAGAAACAAAATTCGATTTTCGAATAAACTATTTCAATATTTGAATTATTGACGACTTTTTGTTTATCGAATTAAAATAAATATAACGTATTAATTGTGTGTGATATACAGTAGAAAGAGTTAATTATAGAATTCTAATTGCTGGTCGGCTTCGGATAGTATTATATCATAATTTAATTATTAATTGAAAGTAAAATATTAATAAATTTAAAATATTTAGTTTTGATTGACAATTTATTTTAATGTTTACATGTTTCGGCCTTCCTGAAGACCATCTTCAATAATGAAAAAATAAAAACAGGCCGTGGCTTATATAGGTATGGACAAGATCCTATATTAATACACACATATTTACAGGTTGTGTATGTGTGCGGGTACAACAATTGAAAAAGGTAATTTTAAAAATTAATTGGTATGTGATTAGTCTTAATGTGTTGAGATATTTTTTTTATTTATTTTTTATTTTTTATGTAAACACATACAGGATAATACCGACAGATGGTGATAGTAATTTTTTGTCTCATCTGTGGAATTCTATGACGCTTACCATGGTGCATATGGCTAAACGCTGCGTTTGGAGTGTTGATCCGCCAACGTCATAGACTACGGCCCGAGATTCACTCATCATCCTTTATTATTACAGGAATCTACTATGAATGGGTGGTCTTCACGGGATGACTTTTGTCTACCACCAATTTTAATTGATAGGCTTTGACTGACATTTTACGGGTGATGGATCAAATTCACACCAACCGGGGTATTTTAGAGCTCAGAAATCGATTAAAATCCCTTTTTTTTAATCTCCATCGGGGATCAAACCCGCGACCTTTGGCTTGCAAACCAAACGCTTTACCATTGAGCTATGACAGCCAGCTAGATACAATAATATTTTTTTGCTTTCAATTTAAAAGATATTATGAAATACTAGGTATTATATATTTTTAATTATAATTAATTCTAAAATTATAATTATTTCACCAAGTATTGTCAGTTGATAACCTTAATGTTAGTATTATATCAATCAATTTTAGTATCATAGATGATCATAGATGAATCCCACGCCACACACAAGATCTTATCTTTAAGTGGTGTGGTAAGCGAATGTAAAAAAAAAAAAGAAAAAAAAAGATCGGAATGTAAATTACTGTGTAAAAATGTATCTTTTTATATTTGATTAAATAAAAAATATATATATATATTTTTCAAAAGTGAATTTCAAAACGTAACATTCACTGTGAAATCAATTATGCCACCCAAACGAAAAGCAATAGGTCAAGAGTACAACTCAAGCACGAATGAAAAGGGCATCTTGAGCTTCAGAAACAGTCGAGCAAAGGAGAGCAAGATTGGAAATAGATCGAGTACACGCTTCTCAAACCCGTTCATCTGGACAGATGAGCAACGGGAAGCAAGATTGGAAACAATTAGCGTACACACTGCTTAAACCCGTTCACATGAAACAGATGAGCAACGGGAAGCAAGATTGGAAGCAGATCGAGTACGCGTAGATCATACCAGACGTACTCTGCATGCTGATTTAAAGCATAGTGCTTTCCATTACGATCCTAATTATGATTACAATCTGCACCCAAGTATTGTAATTGGAAAAATTTATAAATTATGCGTGTATTGTAGTGCCTTTATATTTAAAAATGAAAAACTAGTAATGTGCTGCACGAGTGGAAAATTGAAATTGCCAGAATTAGATTCACCCCCCGAACCTTTATTAACGTTGGTATCGGGTGATACAAGTGAATCAAAACATTTCTAGACAAACATATGAAAGTACAATTCTTATCACTACCACTGCCGAACGCAAATCATTCCTTATCGTACAAATGGTCATGTTTAGCAAGTCTCAGAAACGCATCGATCGTACGATGGATTGCAATATCCGATTTTATTTTGGCAAGGAGAAGACGGATACCATTTCAACATCCCGTTGAGAAATCCACAAACAGATGAGGAAACGACTAAGAAAGTCAGTGCCATGAATTACTATTCATATCGATTGATGATTCGTGAATACGCTGAAAATCATATCCTAAAAGGTCGAAATTTGTTCTATCAATACACGTTCGCGAAAATAGAAAATGAACGACTCCTCTGCATTTGATTAAATCAAACCAAGTTGCGTTCCGCAGAGTATATTTATTTACGCGATGCAGTTGTAAATGATGGCTGAAAACAAAAAAACATTGTGTATCCAAAAGCACTCCAATAAATAAAAACACATACGGGCGCCACTGTCAAATTTAGGTAAGAACAACATAACCTAAGTTTATTGTTTCTAATTGGCTCCGGTCACGCCTCAAGTCCAACTTATCCAATCGGAAGGCGAGAGGCTCCCGACGAGGCGTTTCCATAAAAACTCGCGGTTTCTTTTTTTTTTAGTGGCATTGCAACGCATGCCGGGTACACGCTATTATATTATAAATCATGATTTTCTTTTTAGTTACAAATGCTCAAAAAATCCAATGTGATGAAGGACGTACTAGATGCGATGGCGCTGCAGCGGGACAGGGTCCTGGCCGCTGATTACATCTTTGAGTGCGGAGCCAAGTTTGAAGCCGCAGCAGCTCTCTTCCACAAGTTCTTTCTAGAAGCTAACAAAAACACCTACGACTGCTAAGTAATTATTTACCAATATCACTTAACCTTTTGACACTCCGTGCATTTTTGATGGTTTTGTTTAGCGATTTTTAAACAACTGATATAGATCATGGCTTTCCAAAGCCCCCTAGTTCTCCACGGTCCCCTGGAAGGAGGTGTTAAAATTCTGGCCCTGGCAGAGAAAGAGCTTTGATTATTTTATTGGGATAATTACCTTTATAATACCTACCAAAGTAAAAAAAAAAAAAATTGTTATATTTTTTAAATATTCTCAATATAATTTTAGTAAAGCAAATAAAAAATTGCTAAATGAAGAAATATTTGGTTTGTCTGACAATTTAAGTATCAGCATATATATTTATAATGCTATAAATAAGTATATTTAAAAAGTGCAGTGTATTGTTTTGTTTAATTTATAAAAGATAAATTTGGAAAGGGGTCTTGTGTTATTCTGTATCGGAATGGTGTTCCATGTGTCCTTTAAGTTTAGGAACCTATTGTATAGATTGTAATATACTATCCATTAAACAAATATGGGGAACACGTTCCAATGTGGACTTCCGGGTAGACACGTGTTCTGGGACCAAGCAGACAATCAGAGCTTACAAGAGCTGTGAAATGACGTAAATCTCATGATTGCTATGACGTCATAAGCTCAATAAGTCTCATGTCAATTTAGGATATTCCTGTCATTTTTTTATGTACAATGTAAAATAACTGGGTTAAAATTGGACTCGCACATGCGAGCAATTACATCAACCCTTCTCTTCATACTGACAACTGATACCAAAGTGTTTGAAAACTACTAATTTCAATATTTTATTTGTATTCTAAAGGCATCGTGGTAGCAATGACGTGCTGAATGTGTCTCACGGCGCCCTGCATGGGGAGCTGGACTCTAGAGCTGGGCAAGGGGCGCTGCGGGGACGCTGCTGCAGAGCAGCTCTCGCTACATGCGCTGGGCTGACACAACAAATCCGGTAACTGTATTATCTTTTTTATATTTATAACGCGTACAGGAGAATAGTGGTGGAATATACCATCTATGAATTCTTAAAGCTTTCCATTTTAAAGACGGCTAAGCACTGTATGTCGAGTGTCAATCGACTAATGTTATTATTCTACAGCCCGGCAATCACACATCATCCAATAAATCTCTGTAAAATAGAGGATTCATTACGAATAAGTGGGGCTTACGAGATGACTTTTGTCCAGCACTGATTTTGATTAATAGGCTATGACTGGTATTTTACAGGTGAGGTATTAATTTGATGTAAACTGGGATATTATTATAAAAGGATGTATATTGTTTTTTTTCTCAGTTGAGTTTCGATCCCATGACCATCCTAAGATAACTGGTAATTTGCCTCTTATCCAATCATACTTAGCCTTTTTCTTCTCCCGGCCGCATACATACATTTTTTGTCGATAGTCTTGCGTTTTTTTCAGCACCGCTACGCCTTGCGTTACCTGCGCTCACTGCAAGATTGGTTCCTGGCGTCCGAGTGGCGCAGTACTCCCATCGCCAAGACGTCCATTGCCTTCCTGCAGGACATCCGTGCTGGACTACCGGCCGGACACACGGCCGTGGCTGCTCTCTGCCCGGCCGCGCACTGCCCGGGAGTTGTTGCCGCTGGCCAACACACAAGAAGATGACTGCATGGTACGAGGTGAGTCCACAATCAGTACAACCACGACACACCCAAATTAGTATTTTCTATATTCGTGGTAAGTATCTTTGCGGTTCGTCATATAAAAATATGAAATAATGCACTTAGAAAAACCGAATTTTAATTTTTATTAGTCTATTTATAGCAGTAGTTAAATGGAAAAGAATAAAAAATTAAATAATACACTTCGTAAAACCACTGAGTTCTAATTTTTAATAGTCTTCCGGTTTCTCCTTCATCAGGACTAACTTAAAAGTGTTAAAAGTCAGTCCTGATGAAGCAGAAACCGGAAGACTATTAAAAATCAAACTCAGTGGTTCTACGAAGTGTATTACATAATTCTTTACTCTTTTCCATTTACCTACCACTATAAAAAAATATTTTATGTTTTATGGGATGAGCTATCCAGCTGAAAAGAAGAAAAGGGAATCATGAGCATCATCATTCACCTTAAGATATTACTTCAAAAGCTGTAAAACAAAATATAAAATTTTATTAATATCTACGGATGAACATTTCTAATATATTTGTTTCTATGTATTTCATCGATTTATCATATTTCATCATACTTAATCATTTTTAATGTATTGCCATCACATTCTATTGATTTTTATGACTTTTGATTTTTTTTAGCGTATTTCATCGTTCGAATATTTTTTCACGATTTTAAGTAAGATGAATGAAAAAAATATACATGACTGATATATGAAAAATATATTTGCCATTTTTTTAATTATTCATATATTTTTTTAATTTTCATCAAAAGCGTCTTGATTCATTGATTTTTATCACAATGTGTAAAAATAAATTGAATATATTTTTTGTACCTCTGAAGGTGATCCAAAATACATCACTACCCGATAGTAGAAGAAAACTGAATTCGGATAATTTTACGCAATATGGCAAACGAGGATAAATTCGGAATCTAATCGTCCGATCGTCCGAAAAAATAACTTTCAAAACTAATGAAATCTGGCTAAGCAACGTTCTTCCGATGAAATCGACCAAATGCTTCTATTGAATAACTAAGCAATTAAAGCTGCCTTTTCTGTAAGATTTCCTGACTTTATTTTATTGCTAACAGAAATTGATATTTTTTGTTTTGTGTTGGGTTGGGTTAGGTTAGGTTAGGTTAGGTGCGCGTGTGACCGGGGAAAAACTTTTCGTTATCATATAAAAAATATGTTTCCAAATTTAATTCGATAGAAAAAAATATATTACTCTATATTTTTAAAATATCATGGAAAAAAGTGAATAGAGTTATTTTAAAAAACAAAAAAATATCAGTCTAAATTTAATACATGAAAATTGAAATTAAAAAAGACACAGCTACACATGCACGTATATTTAGATCTGCATAGCTGTCTCCGTCCAATGTTTTGAGATGTCTCGTTCATTGTTATAACAACACTATGCTTAAAAAGACGTAGACAAAAAACATTACACTTTTATGGTTTCAAATCATCTCAAAAGTTGAAAAATGGTGTAATTCTTGTCACTCAAGCATGTCATTATTTTTTTTGAATTCAGATATTTAAAAAAAATGACAATGAGCCTAAAATATGTACACTGTGGAACTTATGAATTGTAAAAATAATTATTTTACTTTATTATATTGTGTAAAGATAATACTACAATATTCTATATATTAATTATTTAAAGTCACTGCCATCTAGCGATATTTGTTATAATTGACTGTTAAAGTTTCCAATTCCTGGAGAAATAAAAAGGATGGAAACTGTAATACTGTAAATAGAGAGAAATTTTTCGTTAGTTTTCATGTATTGTGCTTGCAATTTGCGAATCACCTAATTGAAAAAAAAACATATATTTACATATATTATATATATAAATATTATATATAAACATTTAATCTGTAAAAAATATATATTGCATGTGGAAAATAAAATGATTAAATTTTATAATATGGAATATTTTGGAATATATAAAGCAATTAATAATAAAGAAGAAATAATTTACAATCAGACAAACGTCTTACATAATTCACCAATTTTAGAAATATCTTCGTTAAATAATTAAATACCTGAAAAATTTAAATTAGTATTATGTATTTATAAATAATATTTAATAAAAATAATACGTAAATCATTTTCAGCTTTGGAATACTATCCGTCTCCATCTCTTATAATCCCCGATAGACACACCCCCCACTCCTACATAAATGTGTTCGACCACCTACGAAATATACCTGCAGCTCAGTTGACTCCTAACAATGACGGATTGAAGAAAGCTTCGAGTTATTATAAGCTGCAGTCTCATAAACAAAGGTCATACTCAATGTCATCTAAGTAAAAACAAGGTAAATAAATAAACATTTATGCTCAAAATATTTTAAAAACTTTTGGTTTAATTTAAAAGTACCTGATGATGAACATCGCAACTATAAAAAACATAGCATGGTCTTCATTTATTTTTTTGGTAAAATATTGAATTCGACTCAACGATAAGTTTTTTCTTTTATGTTTTCAATTCCACTTTCAATGTTAGTCATCAAAAAATAGTTTTAGCAGTTTTACAGCGGACCGACTGAATGTGACTGCGGCGTGGAGCAGACCCTGTCACACCTTCTGGAGTGTGCGCTGTGCCCGAGTGGCTGCACCCAGGAAGACCTGATGATGGCCAGAAGTAACGCCATCGACGTCGCCCACTTCTGGGCAGACAGGATCTGACCCTGTTGTTTCCGACACGATTATATATATCAAAAAATAGTAACTTGTAATACTGAATCTGGCAAAAAAAATATGGAACAGTTTCCGTTAATTATACTAGTTAAAATACTGCTTTAATAAAATCAACATAAGACATTAGGCTGAAGCTTAGCTAATTATAATATTTTCATTTTTAAGCTTTCATAAATATATTTTTATATGTATTTATGTTGTAATATTGTGGAATAAAGACTAACAAAACTACGTAATGGCCATATAAGAAAAAGAAGAAGAAGATTTGATAAACGCATTTGTGTTCGGTTTGTTGCTTGTGGCTTAAACTTCAGATTTATCGGCCAGTGTTTTGAAGTTCACACACAATTATTTGAATCAGTGAACGTAATAATAAATGAATATACTTATTTTCGTCAACAAAACAAATTTATCTTCATTGACATAACGGCGACCACTATATTGATAATAATCATTTCGCACGTTAGCTGTTTTTCGATGTCCAACCTTGGTATTTCTAACAAATTAGACACGGTTTGTTTTTATCAATGCTTGATCAACGAATGTTTTGTCATTGTTTTATAATCAATTATCATTATTAATCTGGAAATCCAGACCTTTAATTTTAAGTATCTATATATATAAAAATCAATGTCTGTCTGTCTGTCTGTCTGTCTGTGTGTATTTGATGCATTCCGACACCATTGACCCGATTGCGATAATACTTTGTCGAATTATTGCTGATACTAAAACGAAAAAGATAGGATACTCAAAATTTGATTTAATTACAAAAATTAATTGAATATTTACGTAAAACATGTTTTCATACAAGACTATTGTAATACAGAACGGCCAATTTAGAACATTGTGTTTCCTTGGCAACGCCGTAAACAACAATTCACTCACCTGAAGTTATTATAAGTAGGTACTAACGTAAGGTACTGAATATTTAGAAACAAAATTCGATTTTCGAATAAACTATTTCAATATTTGAATTATTGACGACTTTTTTGTTTATCGAATTAAAATAAATATAACGTATTAATTGTGTGTGATATACAGTAGAAAGAGTTAATTATAGAATTCTAATTGCTGGTCGGCTTCGGATAGTATTATATCATAATTTAATTATTAATTGAAAGTAAAATATTAATAAATTTAAAATATTTAGTTTTGATTGACAATTTATTTTAATGTTTACATGTTTCGGCCTTCCTGAAGACCATCTTCAATAATGAAAAAATAAAAACAGGCCGTGGCTTATATAGGTATGGACAAGATCCTATATTAATACACACATATTTACAGGTTGTGTATGTGTGCGGGTACAACAATTGAAAAAGGTAATTTTAAAAATTAATTGGTATGTGATTAGTCTTAATGTGTTGAGATATTTTTTTTATTTATTTTTTATGTAAACACATACAGGATAATACCGACAGATGGTGATAGTAATTTTTTGTCTCATCTGTGGAATTCTATGACGCTTACCATGGTGCATATGGCTAAACGCTGCGTTTGGAGTGTTGATCCGCCAACGTCATAGACTACGGCCCGAGATTCACTCATCATCC